>CM057457.1:341465000-341640000 GCA_016271365.2 Neoceratodus forsteri
GTAAGCTGTTTTTTTTAATGGTGGAGACTGCTGATTCGGGTCTCTGTGCCCCATCCCTGAGGGGATGGGGGAGGAAGGTTTGCCTGCTATTCCAGGGGCAACCCCCTGGCTACAGCTAGATAAGAAGCTGCCTTAATTTGTCCATGTGTGTGGGGTACAAGAAGATTTCTTGATTCACTTGTGGGGCACCTGCAACCAAAGGGTGAGTTCTGCTCTTGCTAAAGGGCCCATGTTTCATCCTGAACTGTGTTAAAGTGGGGACTGGACTACTGAAGTAGTGGGAGGCCTACAGTAATAGGCTTAGCCAAAAGTAAAAGTATGTTCAAGTCCAGCACAAAGAGGAAGTCAAGACATGTAGAGGAGATGTGATAACTTCTACCCAGTAATCTATATTGCCAAGCTTTCAAAAGAGTTGTTTAGTTTCCAGAGAAATGGCTGGGTATGGATTGTGGGAGCTGGAGGTGGAAGACCCGCCATCTTTAGCAACCAGATCCACCTCTACGGATTTGCTCTGTGGATTTCTACTTTGCCTCATGCACTTGGCCAGTGATGAGGGTAGTACCCAGACATGGGATGGAAGGAAAATTCCCTCTAGGAGTCGAAGGCTCTAAGGTGGTTTGGGGAGCCACCAACAGGAAAACTGGTTCATTCCCTAATGGACCATGGATCAAAGTGCGTGAAGTCGGGCCAGTGGGAAAACCAAGCAGTGTACAAGTCGGGCTGTGTACCCAAAGCTGCGTGCAAGTCTGGGCTGTGTGCCTGGTGGGTTAAGAGCCGGAGGGCTGGAAATGTGAAGAAGAGTTCTGTTTTCTCTAATCTGCATTACCAGGAATGTAGCCCTGTGGAGTCCGTCTATGCTTTGTTTGTTCAGTTTGGATGTGAATAAAAGCCATACTGTAGAATCCCATTCCTGGTTTTGGACATTACAGTTATTGCTTCCTGTGTTCGGATTTACTTGGGTGCCCCTGTGCAGAATAGCCAAACCTAGGCCCCCTGTGCCGAGTAACCTAGTCCTCCTCGAAGCCAGCCCCCACCAGGTACTGCTGTCAGCTTCAACAGCATGCCACCTGTCGTTTTGCAAAAAGGCAGGGATCCAGGGGTTACACTTCTATCTTAAAACTTACATAATTGGGTCATCCTATATGGCAACATTCAATGAGACAACAATTTCTTAACATAGGATATACTCCACTCATACCAAGTATTCTTATTCAGCTTAAAAGCAGCTCTTCTTTTTCAAAATTCACACCAAAAATTCTGGGCAACAGTTTCATTGCCAAAACGTCACTTCTATGTGTTCCCAGTGTGGCAGGGTAACATGCTTGAGTTTGAAAATGTTATAACTTTGCTCCACAGCATGAATTCCCATCTGAGGTTTACATATACAATCAGTACAAGCAAAATTACATACTTGAATTTAACGATTAATAAGAATTCAAGGGGGCATTTAGATAGTAATATTTACAGAAAACAGACAGATGGGAATATACTTTTGTTAGCCAGTAGTCACCCTCTCCATGTGATCTCGAATATCCTGATAGGACAGTTTTACAGAACGAAAAGTAACTGCTCTACAGAAGAAACTTTTACTCGAGGTGCAGAAGTACTAACAGAGAGGTTGGTAGATTGAGGTTGTAGTAAGGATAAGATTATGTTGGCACGAAACGGCACAAAATAAAAGCAGAGAAAGACTTCTTGAGACACAAGTTACTGTACCAGTGACTGATGTTAGATTAACGTTGTAATTGATTATTCAACTCAAGCATATTATCTAGAGAAAATCTTGGAAAAACACTGGCACGTATTATCAGTTGACACAGGGGCTACAGGAGCTTGCTGCCTCACCAGTGAGGATGTCTCATTGAAAAGCACCCACTCTTAGAGATGTTTTGGTAAGCAGCCATTTTGTTGGCACTAAAAAATGAATAACTGGCTGCAACAACCAGTAGATTGTTTTAAATGTAAAAGATGCACAGCCTGTAGATATATTTTGACTACAAAAACTTTCACTAGTTGTAATTCAGAAAAACTTTTTAACATTAGACAATGTATTACCTGCAATACTGAAGGGGTGATTTATTTAGCAGTTTGTAGTTGTTCTGCCTTTTATGTGGGCAAAACTAGAAGAGGTTTCAAGACTAGAGTTAACGAACATGTGAGAGTTATAGAAAAGAAGTCTGTAACATATGTCACAGCTCAGCACATTGTAAACTCCCGTTTTAGAAAGATACCAGTTTAATTTTGTAGCCAACGATAAAGTGTGCAGGAACCCAAGAGGGGGGATTATGATAATCTAATATTAATTAGAGAGAATTTTTGGATGACAACACTCAGTGCAACTAAAACACTGGGCTTAAATGCACATCTAGATATACATCCTTAATTACAGAAAAGGAATAATTATGGAAAAAAATGAGTGTATAGAGCCCTATGAATATATGTTTTTACAATGAATGCTAGCATCGCTTTCCTGATGCACTGGGAAAGGTCCAGACAGTCTAGTCTTAGTTCTCCTCCATTTTTAGTGTAGCAGTGGGTGTTCTCACATGACAGATTAAGTTCTAATTGCTATGATTTTTGTTCTTGAATTTTGCCTACTGCATACCATAAATTGATAATGAATATTTGATTCTTATAATATGATATGTACCTTTCTAACTGTGCCATACCAATTAATGTTTAGCACCGATTTTGAATGTTATTTGTTTTTAGTTTATTTTATTTTCTCCCTTCCTTTCCCCTTTTTTCTTCTCCTTCCATCCCCCACCCCTTTTTCCTTCTTTTTTGCATTATTGTTTTCAAATCCACATGGATTACTATGTTTTGGGACAAGTTTTTAATGCATTGTGTATGAATTAGTCATTTTAAATTAAGCATGTGCAATCAGAGGGTAACACAACTTGTTAGAGAAGGATATACTGTGAGGTGATTTGATCACATGGT
Source organism: Neoceratodus forsteri (assembly GCA_016271365.2). NCBI lineage: Eukaryota > Metazoa > Chordata > Ceratodontiformes > Ceratodontidae > Neoceratodus > Neoceratodus forsteri. The sequence continues at coordinate 341,467,944 of CM057457.1, forward strand.
CTGTTCTGAGTCATATATAAGTTGAGTTGTTGGTTTGAATATTCAGTTTTTGAAAAGGACCTCCAGTCGAAACATGTCAAGCTGTATACTGGAGCTGGCGGTTTTGTTTTAAATAAATGTAAATTGTGCACTTAAAATCTTCCTGGTGCGGCATCCCTCTTTTCAGGTTAGTGTGTGCAGGAACCATTTTGGATATCTATATACATATACACAAACACACACACACATACATTATAGAGTATGGGGCCGGCCCCTCTTGTACTGAGACTGAGGAAGTGATGTTGGGGCAGCCCCAGAAGGAGACAGCTGGAAGAAGTTGCAGTGTGATGGCGCCATCTGTTGGAACTCCCAAGTGTAATAACCTACTGCAAGAGACCAGTCCATAGAAGATCTACGGTTATGGGTTTGTAACCCTCATTTCTAGGAACATGGATATGGTGTACTAACCATACTTCTGGCAGACTCCTAGCAGTTCTCTGGGAGGAGGAGACAAAGTAAGCACTTCCTCGTTGGGGAACAGAGATTGGAGAACCAATGCCAGAAAACCAGCATCCCAGCATGACTCGGGGTTGATGTGGTAATGGTAGATGAAGGTGTGCACTGACTTCCAAGTAGCAACCTGTAGATCTCCTAGATATGGACGTCCCTGGAAGCAGCCACAGGGCAGCAGAAGGCTGGTGGTATGAGCTAAGCCCTACAGAGATCGCCTACCAGCCACCAGAAGCAAAGGTCGATGCAGAGACTACCCACCTGCCAATCGTTCACTTAGCTGCTGGTCTACAAAGTGCAGCTTTAGCATAGGTGACAAACAGCTGGTGAACCTCTCCCCAAACCCCAGCTGCGCTCTCTGCAGTCAGTGGAACTGCTGCTTTGTCATCATGCTCGTGACCTGCACAGGTGTCAAACCCGAGGAATTCTTAAACCAGGTCCACTAGGCTAGCCAAAGCCGAGCTTTCTCACCTTTTCAGAGAATTTAAGTCACCCAAGTTCTGGAAAGTCATTTATGCCCTATTCCCTCCTCCAAAACAGACCCCCACATTACATTCGGATACCTCCACAACACTGACCCTCCATCTGTGGCCTCTTTCTTTTTTCTATTTGCTTAGTCACTTTCCCCCATTTTCACCCACTCTCACGTCCTTGGTGTGAGAGAGAGAGAGAGAGAGAAAGTGTGTGTGTGTGTGTCTGAAGGCACGCAAGCGCCGCACACTGTGGGACGCCCCATCTTACCAGTCATCCACTACCTGCCTGTGCTGCCACCAGACCTCCACCAGGAGGCAGTGGGACTGCAGGAGAGTGACGCCCCTTCCTGGGAAAAGAGAGCTGCCATTAGGCAGCGCAATTCTGCTTCGCCTCCTCCCCCCAGTGCTGGCTCCCCAACGACCAGAGGTCATTCCCGAACCCGGGTCACTGGCGTAGTGTGAGGTAAGGCAGAGATGTCTCAGCCCTCAGCACCACAAGGCTGGCCCTGTGGCATCTGCTTTCAACACTTACTTCACCACTTGTGCTTCTACCCTCCTCTCCTCCCTTCCTCTTTCTACCTCCCTCCCCCATCCTCCTCCTCTCCCTCCCACCACTCCTCCACCTTTCTTCTTTTCCCTTGTTTCCCCACCCTCCTGTCTGAAAGCTCTTTAAGCCCTCAACCCCTTGCAAAGCAGCAGCCTTGATGGGCTTGACCCCAAGCTGCTACACATCTCTGCCCCTGCCATCACCTCTCCCATTACATCCTTACTAAACCTCTCCTTCTCTTACCTCCATTCCTGGGTCTTGGAAGCATGCCACTGTCCTCCCCTCTCCATAAAGGTGGCGACTCCACATCTCCTGGAAACTTCCCTCCTCTATCACTCTTCACTACCCTCTCCAAACTCCAAGAGCACATAGTTCTTTTCCAACTCTCATCCTTCCTTGACTCCTCTTCCTTTTTTACCCCTTTCCAGTCTGGCTTTTGTAAACTCCACTCCACTACTTCCCCTCTCCTTGGACTCATGAAGTCCATTCAACAGCTATGGACCAAGGTCTTCTCACTGCCACCATTTTTGTCGATCTAGTGAAAGCTTTCAACACAGTCTCCCAATCCCTCCTTCTACTCAAACTGAGATCAGCGGGTCTTTTAGTCTTGGCCACTAATTGGTTCAGCGTCTACCTCATGGACAGATCACAATCTGTGAAGCTTGGGGATGCCATATCCCCTCCCTATTACCACCAGTGTCCCCCAAGGTTCCATAATTGGCCCACTCTTATTCTCCAGAACCAGAAACACCTACCACCTACCACATGCAATGCCCGCCCTAAACAAGGTACCATTAAAATGGCCACAATTAATATCTACAGCCTACTAAGCAAACTTGACACTCAAAGTCTGGGCAACTCAGTACAATCCTGACATACTGTCATTGAGACTTGGTTGACCCCCCAAATACCTGATTCAGCATTTGCCCTTCCTGGGTACACTATATTCAGGCTGGACAGGCTGTCCAAGCATGGTGGATGTGCCATATTTCTAAATTCTTTAAAGGGACATGCTATGCCAGCGTTCGATCTCGGAGGTGCCACCTCAGGATTGCAATAAAAGTGCTGGGGGTTCACCTTAAATCACTATCAGTACTATCAGTCTACATACCACCCAAAGATCCTGCCACTGGTCTTTTCAGTTTCCATGACCATCTCTGCTCACAAAATCACCTCACTGAAACAATTATCGTGGGTGATTTCAACTTAAACTGGCTGTCACTTGCAATCAGCTCCCTGAAGGGCATACTAACATCACTCCACCTTACTCAACTCATTAATACACCTACCAGAATGAACTATAAAACAGAGACTAGCACCACCCTCGACTGGATAATATCTAACTAACCTAACCACCTTTCCAATGTAACAGTGCACGCAGACTCCATCAGGGACCACTCCCCAATCACATGCAGCTGGACAAATAAGTTCCATATCCCCCCTCCCCAAACCTTATACAACAGGATACTTAAACATGGACACCTGGACCTCCTAAAACAGCAGCTTTGTGCCCAGGACTGGAACCTGCTGGATACAACTACAATAACGTAGCCCTCAGTCACTTCATAAGGGTCTTCAACACAGCTTGTGACACGCATGCCCCTCTCAAAAAGATGAAGGTCCGTGGTACTGTGAACCCTTGGATCACTTCTGATCTCCTTTACAAAATGAAGCTTGGGACCACCTCTGGCAATGTACAAAAGCCACTGGTAAACAGCTGGACATACAAGCCTATAAAGCAGCTAGAAACAACTGCATGAGGGAGACTCACCAGGCAAAACACAAGTACCACAGAGAGATGCTTACCAGCTCTTGGGGTGATAGCTAGGAAGTTCTGGTCAATATAAAAGATATCACTAGCAAATAATCTAAAAGTATTGCCTACAATGCTAAACATTAACCGCACCCCTTCTACTGACCCACTGGAAATTGCCAATGCCTATAATGATGCTTTTACCAATCTGACCAGTGTCCTCCCACATAACTCGTTTGATGAAAACGCTGCCCACTCTACAAGCCATGGGCATGAAAAGAGCACTGAGCACCCCTCTTCTATTTTAAAAAGGTCTCCTGCACCCTTGTCAGAAAACTACTGGTTAAGGTTCTAAGAAACACTAGACACAGTGGTGACAGACTTAACCTTAAGCTTATCACCCTAACCTTAGATGATGTTAAACAGAGGTCCCATCTGCCTGGATTGGTGGTAGTTCAGGTGGATGCTAAAGATCCCAAGGCACTTATCAAAAAGAGTGGGGAAATTTTTTATTGAAACAAAATATCAACTAACATCAGATCAACCTTTCTATTCCCCGCGTCTCTTTTCTGTATATCTTTCACCTCTTTTCCCTTCTATTCTTTGCTTTCTAAGCCAAAAGAAATTCCAACTCAGGTTACCCCTTCAAAGATTAAAATTGGGAGTGCCCTCCACCACTGCTTAATTACTGCTTGTAGCATTAAACCTTTTTCTTTATTAAACAACAGAGCAACTTCTTGGGTGATTTTCTCTATCAGAACATTCAGTGGTACTTTTATTTTGTTGCAAGACAAAATGGCATCTATTCTGCTGAATAGACCATTTTAAAATTATACATATGACTGAGTGTCCCTGGATGAAAACAGCTCCACTCATGCTATACTTGCCATATACCAGTTCTGTATAGGACATGTTGGCCATTATAGGAGTTCTCCATTTTTTGCAATAAGGTGCCAAACCTGAGAGATATACCGGCAGTCAAAAAATAAGTGTTCCATCATTTCTATCTGGACTATGCAGTTCTCTCTTATACAAAACCTTTCCTCCATGGTTTTATGGTGTGATTTCCCGACATTCAACCTTCTGGGCAACACATCCACAGGGTGTCCCACATCTTCTGGGGAACTCTGCTGTCTGTTAGTTGTTTTGTTAAGCACTGATTATATATTCCTGTGGGGTATTGAATATTGTTCCAGTCAGAAGTTGTTACTTAAAACTAGGAGTAGAAAGATTTCCTGCTGTGTGCCTGCAACACTGGGATGGTAATTCCCCACTGTTTAACCTTCCTAAAACTTCTGTTGTATACCCTGGGGTCCCCTTGTGGTATCTGTTTGAATACCCCCATTTGTCAAACAATTACTGACAAGTTTGTTCTTTACTCATTACCCACTCCTGCTGATTTCTCATAATAATGGGGAGGATATTCGAATGTAAAATGATCAGAAAGAAGAAATGCGTTCGCATATTTAACCCTCCTTGTTTTACTGGCCAGTATGTAATAGATCTCTTTACTGAGTTCACATGGCTGCCCCACAACAGTTGAAAACATACATTATATACCCTGGGCTCTAATTTTATAGGTAGTGGATATATGTAACTTACTGTTAACATTATGGGCTGATGAAAGTTTTAAGCATGAAGATTCTTTTATGCCTAGTAATATATGGTAACTTTTCCATTTAGACACTTTGGGCTGGATATTCAGACTGCGCGGGCTGTGGCGCGAAGCCTGTGCACAGCGCAACTGGGTTGCGCCTGGGCCAGGACCAGGCGATATTCAATGGTGATGCGCCATGGCTCAGCATGGTTAAATATGGCAGGGAATGTGCACTCACTGCACGTGGCACGATGGCACTGCGCCAGTGGCAGAAAGGGAGCAGGGGGATGCACCAACGCAAGTGCAGTTGTACTAGGTGCATCACCCACGATATTCAGCATGGGGCATGCAAATGAGGCCATGAAGGCATAAATAGGGCCATTTGCATGTCATTATGGCCACATTTGCATGCGATACGCCGATCCTCAACAACTTGCGCCTGGTGCCCTGCCAAGCTGCAGCCATCGGGGATCGAGACCTGATGTGCCAATGCAGCCCCCTTCCCCAGTTCCCATATGCCTGATCATGGGCTTTTGTAATATTCAGGATCCCTAGTGGTCCAGTGGTAACCCCCCCCCTCGCCTGATCGCAGGCTTATGTAGTATTAATGGAACTCTGGTGGTCCAGTGTTATGCTCCCTTGCACATAGCAATCAGCACTTGCTCCCTGGTGGTTCAGTGGTACCCCCCGCCACCCGATCGCAGGCTGCTGTTCCCAGAGTTACCTGGTGATCCAGTGGTTCCTCCACCACCCACCACAGAGGTCCCCACAACCAAGCACCCTCTATCATCAGTGGGTGGCAGCACCCCACCGCATGCCACCAGTTGCCCACTCAAATGACAGCGTACAATACTATCTGTATGCTTATTGGCTGTTCATTCACATATCAGGCCTGTAGTACATGCAGTGGACTAATAGGTGCATGATCAGAGCCTGTATTTTCTGTCATTAGGCGGTGGCCGAGCAACATGCTGCTGCCCGCCGATGCCTGGGGGTGCTGGGTGGCGGGGGACCTCTGTGGGTGGGTGGGGAAGGGAGTACCCCTGGACCACCCGTAACTCTTTCTGGGAACAGCAGCCAGCGATCGGGTGATGAGGGGACCTACCAGGGAACACCAGGATCTTAATATTACAAGAGCCCACAATCGGGCAAAGGAGGGGTACCAATGGACCATCAGTGATCTGCATTATACATATGTCCACGATCAGGCGAGGGGGGGTCCACTGGACCACCAGGGGGGCTGTGTGCCCCAAAACAGTGTTCTGGGAGGTCGGGTGGCCACCCACGGCAGGCGGCTGCTGTGATGCACCCTGCAATACAGCAGCCCGCCTGTAGGTGTCCCTGACTTGTTCCATGTATTTTCGTGCACATCCTTGCACCACCCCCCCCTGTGTGGCACAATGCAGGCTTGTGGCTGTATGCACTGACATTCGGGCTGAATATCCGGATGTGCTGCATATGCATGGGCACAACCCCTGCCATTGCGCCGCGCCACATCCGATGAGCCCGGCACTGGAGTTGTGAATCGTAACTTGCCCCTCTGAATATCCCATCAGGGCGCATCGGTGGGTTGCGCATGGCACAACTCTGTTGCGCCATGTGCAACCCTTTGAATATCTAGGCCTGTGTCTTCTACAATGTTTAATTTTTAAGACCAGTTTCTCTCCGCAGGATCTTTATCTCCAAATGTGATACCTAATAATTTTAGGTTTCCAGATTCTATTTTATTCCTTCTATTTCTGTTGCCCTATCTTTTTGCTGTGCTAAGTTTTTCCCTCTGCTTTTTTCTTTAAGCGAGACCCGGAAATTGCAGAAAACTCTTGAATTGTTTTAATCGTCCGAGATATTGAAAGTTCATCTGCCACCATGAGGCAGACATCATCTCATATGCTGTAGCATGGGAAATTCATGTTTCCTGGTATGTGTTTGATCGTTTGGAGACAGTTTAGCTTCCTTAATAGGGGTCTATGGAAAAAACAAAGCACGGGGCTCAATGGAAGCCCCATCTAACTCCCTTTTTTATTTTAGTGCATGACCCCATTAGGCAGTTTACAAACGGTGTCATGGATGCCTGACCATAAATTACCTGAATCCATTTAATGAACATTCTTGGAATACCATAACTTTGTAATATGCTAAACAAGTAACTGTGAGAGACTTGGTCAAATGCTTTGGACTGGATGTGAAGTTACATATCCTTCAGACTCTGAGGAATCAAACACTTCTCTAATTAACCTGAGGTCATCCAGCATTGATCTATTAGGTAGTGCCGTGTCTGTGCTGTACTAATTACTGTTCCCACTATTTTGCCAATCTTATCGTAAGGTTTTACAAAGGATTTTCCAGTGTGAATTAATTAGACTGATCGGCCTTCAATTGTTAATGTTTTCTTTATCATTTTTTTGTGTAAGAAAATCAAAAGGCTGTCTGCCAATGAGGGTGGAAAGGGGGAAGTTCCTTGCAGAATTTTATTGTAAACTGCTGTCAGGTGTTTACATATTGTATCCTTTACTTTTTTGTAAAACTCATTGGGTATCCCATCGGGACCTGGGGTTACTGTATTTTTTAAAATTCTCTATTACCCTACATACTTCTACTTCTTTTATGCAGCCTGTCAGTTAATTTTTTTTGTCCTGCATGAGTAGAGGAATGTCCAAATTTTGTAAAAACGTATCTGTCCCCAGTGGGTTTCCGAAGCCTGTCCAAAAAGCGTTTTGGAATGGGCTGACACTATCTCTAAGATCTCCTGATTACTCTCTGCTCTTAGTCCTGCTGTATTGCAAAGAGCAGACATATATTCTGAATCATTCCTTTGTTTGCAGTTATCATAAGGGTTTATTGTCTGAGTATTACCTTTCATACAGTAGTTTTGCTCCAAGAACAAAGAGGTGGACCTATCATATTGGAATTTGTCATGTCGTTCTTAATTTGTGCTATTTGGTCAGAGTAGTTTAAATTAAACTCTGTCTGTAAGGAGCACAATTTTTGGAGTTGTTTCCATTTTTCTAAATATTGGAGATACTTTTATTTTCAGATTTGGCCCTATATTTACAAACAGTTTTAATCTCTGTCTGTTTCTAGCCACCACTGCTCAGGGTCCTCATATAGTTCAAAGATACACTGTAAGTCCTTTACTACTTCTAACAGTTCCTCCTATCCTTTCCCTTCCTCTAAAACTATTGTATTCATTTTCCAATGAGCGTGACTCGCTGGTTTGTTTTGAGGTATACGCCTATGTGGCTAGTTAGTGCACAGTGATCTGAAATTTCTATTGGGGTTATTGTGCTTTTAAAGCATGGTACCCAGTCTGACACAAAAAAATAATCTATTCTTGCAGATGATTTGCCTCTAAAATATATGTGCTTAGGGGTTTGTCCCTACTATTCCTCAGTCTTTCAGATTAGCCATTTTATACACAGAATTGAGGAAATTTGAACCTGGTATAATTTCTGAGTTTTCCTGTCTTATCTTTAAGGTTAATAATGACAGTTAAAATCACCTCCGAGAATTATAGATTTTGCTGTATGTAGATAGGGCTGTATTTTCCTCATTACCTCTATTTTCTCCGTCTTGACTGAGGGTTATATACATTGATAATCCTCCACTCTTGGTTTTGTATTATAGCATCTGTCATCAGTATTCTACCTTGCACCAAGTCAGTTAATTTAGTTACAGTGATTTTTACATTGTTACAAAGAACAGCCACTCCTGAGCAGGAGTCTTCACCAAGGGACCAAAAGGACCCCTTCCATTCCTTAGTTGCTTGATTAATTTTCCTTAGTGTGTGCAGTCTAGTGTCCTGTAACAAAATAAACTGTGCTCTGTTTCTTTCTAAAATGGAGAAAACAGTCAGTCTTCATTTATTGTTCTTTATGCTGTTGACATTCAAGGTGCAAAAAGTTATGTTACTGGGCATGTGGATGGAAAGACATCAATTTTTTTTAGTTTCTCTGTCCCTTTCCTGGCGACTTCATCTTACACCTTTTCTTCCTTGAGAAACTCGATTCGGTTACACCATGCTCCAAGTCTGTCATGGGCTCTGGCTGAGATGATGCTACCAAGGATCCATCTGAATAGTCTTCACTCTCGGCCCACTGTTTTGTTTTATACAGCGTAGCATATCTATTTCTGCTCGCGATCTTCCCTTCTGATTTTTGTTTTCCACTTTAGTCCCTTTTGTCTTGCTTCTTGTTTGTCTTCCTGCTCCTACTTGGGACCATGGTCCTTCCTCCAGTGGTGGCATTACTATGTCCTGTGGTGGTTCTAGAGTGTTTGTTTTATCTCCTGCTGAAGTTCCAGGCTGTTGAGGAGGTGATGCTGCTTCTTAGTCTCTCTGTGGCAGCTGAAGTATCAATAATGTTTCTGTATCAGGGCTGGACTGCTCAGTGGGCCCCGGCTGGGTGTTGTGCTGATCTAGCCCTCCTCCGTTATTGCTGCTGAGCATGTACTCAAGGATTGGTTTCCAGGAGCCTCTCTGCCTCCCCCAGTAGTACTGGCTGCTCTGTTTTGAGCATTTAAGACAGTTTCATCTTGTTCTTCTTGTGCACTTGCAGGGTTATTGTGGGACGGCCATGGGCAGTCTTTAAAAGAATGGGAAGTTTCATCTCAAATATTATAATACATTGTTTTTTGACAGTTTATTATCATATGGCCTATCCCCATCACAAAGGGAGTATTTTAGCCTATTACAGACTCCACTAAAACGTGTATATGTACCACATCTAAAACAAGATTTGGGTTGACCCGAGTAAAATATAAACCCTCTATCTCTGCCCAGATAGAAACTTGGGAGGTGCTGTATGACCCCATTTGCTTGTGGCAAGCGAACCTGGATTCTCCATCCTCCAGTCCACAGCTGCTCAGAATCAATTACTGGTTCAGGCAACCCAAGAACAGTGCATTTTAGCTTCAACCACCACAGAATATCTGAAACAACCACACCTTCATTCTCAAACAGAACTGTTATATGCCTTATTGCAGGTTGTGTTAGTGGAATAGCTAAGAAATATGACCACAAGGGGTGTATTTGACTTGACTGTATCTATGCCAAAATGCTTCTGGGCCTCCTGAGGTTTAAAGCTAAATCGTAATGGTAGGAAATTTCCCGGTGTCCTGGTCAATTTCTCCCATTCACTAAAAATACCACCAACAGCTTAATCTGGTTAGATTTCAGTTGCTTACCATCGTATCCCCTCCCTCTGGTTGCCCCTGAAAAGGGACTTCTAGGCCCAGTGGGCTTACCGGGTCAACAAAATTCAATCAATCAAGTTCTCTACCCATAACTAAGATTCTAAACCTCTCTCTTGACTCAATTCCTGATGCTTGAAAAACGCCATCGTACTAGTGCATAAGCTGGTGATCGCTCCTTAACCACCGCAACTATAGGCTAATATCTAACCTCCCTCCACACTCCAAGGTGGTCATGAATCATTTCTAACCAGCTAATTGCTTATCTGAAAACCTACTCTATCCAGTGCACACAACAGCATGGTTTTAGAAAGGGACACAGTTCTACCTCAGCGCTGCTAGAATTCACTAACTTCATACAACAATCCATCGATCAAGGTAAGCTTGTACATGCAGCCTTTGTTAATCTAACAAAGGCCTTTGACACAGTGAATCACTCGCTCTTGCATGGCCAACTCTCTAAAATTGGGGTTGCTCCAAATGCTCAGGAATGGTTCGGAAGCTACCTCAGTGATAGACTTCAGAGGGTGAGCATATCAAATGTAGTCTCAGAAGAGGGCTGTCTGATCTGAGATACCTCAAGGCTCTGTTCTGGGGCCCCTACTGTTCAGCATTTTCCTGAACAACCTCCCAGCTACCTGCAACCAGCGTACTCTCCTGTACGCAGATGATGCGGTCATCTTTACTAGCCATCCAGATCCCATCTCACTTGAAAACAATCTTCAACAAGGTTTCTCTGGTGCAGGGAGTTGGTTAAATAAACACAAATGAGTGCTAAACTACAAGAAAACTAAAGTCCAGTTATTTTCATCCTTTCGGAATAAGTTTAAAGTGTATGCGCCCACAGTCACAAACAACCATGTTGACCTTCTAGAACAAATTCAGCTTTTCAAGGTACCTAGGTTTAACCCAGAATTGTCACCTCACTTTTGCACCTCACAGAAAATGTTGCTAGAGACATCAACACCAGACTCGGGCTCCTCTACAGACACAGACGGAATCTGTCCCCAGAGGCCCAGAGGATTGCAGTTCACAGCTCAGTACTCTCAATCATTGATTATGGTCTAATCATATACAGTGCTGCAACATCCATGTCACAAAAAAGACTCACGGTCGCACTGAACAGGGCTTGTCAGCAAATCACGGGAGCTGATCACCTCCACACACCTGCGAGTTATATATCCAATCAGGCTGGCTTCAGCTAAGCAGCAGGATAAAATACCAAACTTGATTTTCTGACCAAAAAGTACTTCTTGGTTTTACTACCTCCGAGCATTGGTTGTCTGTTAAACAAATCCCCTAAGGCACAATTCACCGCACCTCTGATTCTTACCTACTGCTAGTTCCTCACTGTTGGACTGCTCAATACCAATGATCCTTTTGGTACAGAGCCCTCTGTGGTTTAATAATCAGCTGACCATGCTACCTAGTCTTACCCAATTTAAACAAATGCTTCGGCAGCATCTCCGAACTGAAAGCGCCTGTGATTGCTACACCTAAGTTCCCACCTAGCCTACCCCATGACTACTATTTCACCCCTTGATGCACTTACCAGGCTTCCTGGTCGTCGCCCACTCTTGCCATTACAATCCCTTTCCCCCTCTGTCATCTCCTCCTTTACTCCACACCCTCCTTGCTCATTTTCCTCTGACCCTCCTCTTCCATGTACTCAACATGCATTCAGGTCTCCATCTCTACTATTCTTGCCATCCCTTTCTTCCCTTTTACCCCTCTCCCACCCTAGCCCCCCCCACACAATCTATGACAAGGCCTCTGGCTGCCTTATTCTCCTATCCTTCCTAGATATTGCACCTCTCCTCTCTTACTTACCTTTTCTAATTCCCCTTCCGCCTCCCCTCTCCTGCCCTCCCACCATTTAGATCTTTATTTCCACATATGGATCATTGATTTTCTATGTTCTGATGTAACCACTGAATGTGTTTGTACCTCCTTTGTTTTGATTGTAACCCCTTCCTCAGATGTTGAGCCTTTGTAAATGAGCAGCAATTTGCTCAAAGGTATTTGTAATCAGAGACTGAATAAATAAATAAAATTAATTAAAAAATGACCTTCCATTTGCCTGCATACATCCACGTGTACCCAGATGAAATGGGCCTGGTTTGTCTCTGGGTCATCTCCCGCTGAGTTCAGATCCAAGCTTCAAATGGATTTCGACAGTCCAAAAATGGTTTTGGTCAAATCAGTTATCACTAAATGCCAAACAGACAGTTTCAATGTGTTTTGGCACTAGACAAAGGATTTCTAAACTCCCATCCCTCCCTTCCTACCACACTCTAGATGGAGACCCAACTGATGACATGTCTGCTTTCAAGTACCTCAGTATCTAGCTTGGCCATTTCCTCCATTTCTCCCAGCACAGACGCCATTCAGAAAAAGCTTCACCCTAAACTTAGTGCCCCTCTTTGGGCATAAGGCTGCCTCCCTCCGCCTGCCAAGACATCCTAACCAAGATAATTCTTGCCATTTTGATTTTGGCAACATAGTCTATGGTGTTGCCCTTAAGACCACACTAGCTATACTGGATCCTCTTTCACTTCTTCTGCCACTTTGCGCTTAACTGCCCTACCCACCACACACCACTGTACTCTCTGCTTTCTCTCTCCTTCCCTACAGGATCATTGTCTGACCACTGTGACTCCTTTACATCAATATTCTGGTTATCCTCCTACCCCCACTCTTTCTTCTTAAAGGAAAACTGCACCCTCATATCTTCTAAATGTTATCTGTTTATGTCAACAGACAACTCTTTTCATGTAGCTGCTAAAGATGTATGCAACTTGCATCAGTTAGTTTCACACTTCATACTAGGCCCTGTCACTCTCCTGGGAGGTCCATTTTTGTGGTTGTCGAAATCTCATTGTCCCTGACAGCTGCATTAGCATATGAGAACATGATGTCAGATCAACCATTTATATCATGCATCTCTATGCTTGAAATTACAAATACCCTGCAAAACTCTCTGGACACTTATAAACTGAATGGAGTTTAAAGGGGAACCTGCATTCAACTCAGATAGCGTGTAAAACTCACTGAAGGTAAATGAGGTTTTCACAGCTTCTTGCAGCTTATTTTCTTAAAACTACTTAAGCAGACAGGCATACTGGGAAGTTTGAAGGTTGATTACGTGATCACATTCTCATATGCTAATGTAGCTCTCAGGAACAATGAGATTTCAACAACCATGAAATGGACCCTCCCAGCACAATGGCAGGGCCTAGTATGAAGTGTAAAAACTAACTGAAACAGCTGCATACATCTTTAACAGCTACATGAAAAGAGTTGTCTGTTGACATGGAAAGAAATAACATTTAGAAGATATGCGGGTGCAGTTTTCCTTTAACACCTTATGACATTTATTTTCACTTCATCCTGCTCCTATTTCCTTTCAAAGTGCTCACTATTTATAACTGCTCCTCAGTTCCATATCCTTAGTCATTTAAGGTATATCTGCCTTATCTACCAGCTCACCTATTACCTGAACTACTACTGTAAATTGTAAATGTGGTACATACTTTACTTACCTGGTTCACGGTCTCATATGTTGCAGTCTTTATATTGTTATTCACTTGTGCACTCATCATAGTCTCTGTATTTTTACATTTGTGCAAATATTTATATTTTTTAATATGCATCTTAGGCTTATCCCCCTTCCCTCGGACACATCTAGAAACAAGCTGTTTGAGCTCAGTATGCTTTTTCCTGGTGAAACACTAATAAAGTAAATCGGTAGCTAGCCTGAGAAAAAAATACCGTTAAGTAAGAACTTGCAGTAACAGTAGATCATTGAGAGGCTCTTGCAGTAGGTATTCACATATAGGATTGACCCGCCAGGCATCAGGACCACACAGAAAAATTTCTAGCTAGCAGTCTCTGGTGGGGGACTGCCCCCACATCAGGTGACTGGCGTCATGCGACGTCGGTATAAAGGGGTGGTCCCCAATGTCCGCCTTCCAGTTCTTTCCCGCCAAGGGCCAAAAGAGGCAAGACGAAAGAGAAGAGGATCTTCCCCCCATGGAAATGGAGCCAAAATAAATTAAGGGGATGGAGGGTGGGAAGGCAATACCTACTGCAAGAGTCTCTCTCGAAGATCTACTGTTACGGTAAGTTCTTACATAACTGTACTATCTTACTTCGAGAGGGGTCTTGCAGTAGGTATTCACTTATAGGACTGAGTCCCAGGCAATCTGGAACAAGGAAAAGCACTCGAGAGGAGGATTAACTTCCATAGCATGGAACCTCAGGCTGAAAAGTGTCTCAAGAAAGGAGACCCTGTAGCACAGCCAAACCGAAGCCAGCTCTACGGTGAGAGGCAATGTCCAAACTGTAGTGTTTTGTAAAGGTATGGACAGAAGTCTACGTAGCAGCTGCACAGATGTCTGCCGCTGACACATTCTTGAAACAAGCCAGAGAGGCAGCTACTCCTCTGGTGGAGTGACTTCTGACTTGACCTGGCAGGGTCTTGTTGCACTTGTCATAACAGAAAGTGATACAATGAGCCAACCATTTTGATAGGCATTGCTTAGAAACAGCATTGCCTTCTCTTTTGTAAACAAAGACAAAAAGCTGATCAGACAGTTTTCCTGAGATCCTTGGTCCGAGTGGTGTAGTATCTCAGTATTCTGTGAACATCCAAAGTATGCAGGAGGTATTCCCCTTGATTGGAATGTTGTGTAAAGAAAGCGGGTAGCTCAATGGATTGATTCAGCGTAGATTCAGTCACCTTTAAGGTTGGTCGCAGAGCTACCGTTCCTTGTGAAAAATGAAGTATAGGATTTTAGACATCAAGGCCTGAAGCTCAGAAGTACACCAAGCAGAAATAATAGCCACTAAGAAGGCGTCTCCAAATAAAGGCACTTTAAATCTGCTGTAGCTGCGGCTCAAGGAGGAAGAGTAAGCTTCTCAGAACGAAATTAGAGTCCCAAGGAGGGGCAGGAATGCGGATGGGGGTCTGAAATGGAGAACCCTCTGAGGAAGGTCTTGGAAACTTCCAACTGAGCAAAGGTCCTGTCCCCGAAAGAATATGGCAGGCTGAAATAGTGGCCATGTGGCCCTTTAAAGAGGAATGGCTGAGACCCAGGTAGAAGAGGTGGCGCATGTAGACCAGGACTTTACTGACCTGGCATGAGAAAGGTTCAAAGTCTTTCGAACAGGCCCAAATTGAAAACTGCTTCCACTTCATAGCATAGGTGGACCTGGTGGAAGGCTTTTTGGCCTCTACCAAGATGTCCGCTACGAGCGGAGAAGCTCCGAAGCAGGCTTTTGCTACGTCTGCAAGAGCCATGCATCTAGATGAAGGGATCTGAAACCCGGATGAACAAGGGTCCCCTAATCCTGGATCAACAACTGTGATGACAGAGGAAGAGGAAGAGGAAGTGGAGGTTCCTCTAAAAACTGTTGCAGAAGAGAGAACTGAACTTTCCTGGGCCAGAAGGGAGCAATGAGAATCATTCGAGCGCCTCAATATGAGTTTGTTCAGGACCCTCGGAATTAAAGGAAGAGAAGGAAGGCATAAATTAATCTGTCCCTCCAAGCGAGACAGAGCATCCCGCTAAAAATGCCTCGCCCTGGAGCGAGCAAGCAGAAGGTGGGAAGCTTTGCATTTTGGACAGAAGCAAGAGGTCTATCTGAGGTGTGCCCGTCACTGAAAGATGCCATTCATGACTTCTTGATCCAATTCCCATTCATAGGGACCTGGCTGAGGACCGACTAGTTGATCCATCGTGAGTTTTCCACTCCCAAGCGTGAATCGCGGTCAAGTGAAGGTGACGCTTGTTGCCAAAGCCAGACCCTCATTGCTTCCTGGCACAGAGGGTAGGAATGTGTTCCTCCCTGCTGGTTGAGATACCAGACTATGCACATGTTGTCTGACTGTAGAGGAGATGACCGAGAAGGATAATTGAGTTAAGAGCCTGAAGGGTATAAAGTACTGCTCTCAGCTCGAGCACATTTATGTGCAGGTTTTGTTCGAACTTGGACCAGCTGCCTGAGTCCTATGAGACTCAAGAAGGCTCCTCAGCCTTCTCCTGAGGCATCTGTTGTCAACGTCTGGGAGGGAGGTTCGATACTGAAATGAACTCCCAGGCATAGTTCTCCTGCACCATCCACCATTGTAAGTCCCTGATCATGGGATCGGAAACTAGTACTTCTTGGTCTAGATTGTCCAGGGTTTGATCCCGTTCAGACCGAAGCATCCATTGAGAGATCCTCATATGGAGCCGAGCGAGTGGGAGTGTTGGAATGACAGCCACCATTAGCCAGAAGAGGCAAAGGACTGACCTGGCTCTGACCTTCTTGTGACTGGACAGAAGAAGGGTCCCGAGTCTGAAGGGTGTATACCTGTCCTGAAGCAAAAAGGCTTTGCAGACGGTCGTGTCCAGAATCGCCCCTATAAACTGGAGGCGTTGACAAGGGACCAAATGGGACTTTGCCGGGGTGACGGTGATACCCAGGCTGGTCAAAACCTGCAGGGTAAGGGAAAGAGAGTGCAGGAGTTCCTCCCTGGACAAGGCCGCCAGGAGCCAATCGTCCAGGTATGGGAATACCTGTACCCCCTGTGTACGCAGGTGGGCCGCTACTACAGACAGGCATTTGGTAAAAACTCAGGGGGGCAGAGGAAAGACCAAATGGGTCTGAATTGGTAGTGGTCTCCCTGAAAGCAAAAAGGAAGGAAGGAATTTGCAGTGGGAAGGGCATATGGGGCTGTGCAGGTAGGCATCCTGCATACCAAAGTGCACAGCCACTCTCCCTGCCGAAGAAGTGGTAGAAGGCTCTACAAAGAGTGCATTGTGAAGTGTTTGTACTCCACGAACATGTTCAGGGAATGGAGGTCTAGGATAGGCCTCACATCTCCAGTCTTCTTTGCAACTAGGAAAAAATGAGAATAGTAACCCGTCCCCCAAAGATGGTTGGAGACTGGTTCTGTCGACGTCTTCGACAGAAGGGAGGTGATTTCCTCTAGGACCAGCAGAAGATGCTGCAGGGAGTAAGATGACTTGGGGAGGTGGTCTTCGGGGTGGTTTCTGTAGAAACTCTATTGAGTGTCCTGCTGATTTCAACTGGAGCACTCGAGCATCTGACGTCATCCTCTCCCAATCTGGCATATGGAGAGAGAATCTCCCCCTATCGGTTCCTCTGGGGCCTCCAGAGGCAGTGGGAGAGGCAGGGAGTAAGGAGGTGTGGGGCAGCGCAGCAGCCGATGCTCCCACAGCTTTTTTGTGAGGGGGAGTCTTGGTTGCTGGAGGGCCTCCAATGCTTGTTGACTCGTTTGCCCTGTGGTTTTGGTTTTTGACGGTTCTGTCTACGAAAAGGATGTCGCTATCCTTGAGGGGGGCTGTACATAGAGTCAACAGACTTGAGTGCAGTGCCCTTGCTCCTGAAGGTCAGAAATGATGTCCTTGACATCACCCCTGAACAGCACCGAACCCCTGATGGGAGCATCCTGGATGGCGGACTGCACTTCAGGGACCAATCCTGACACACGGAACCAGGCATGCTGCCGTAAGCCTATGGTGAAAGCAGAGCTCCTTCCAGCTGTGTCCACTGCATCGTAAGTGGCACGAAGCATATGCTGACTGGCCGCATGAGCACAGCGGACGTGGTCTGCCACCTCCTGCTTAGTCTAAGACTCAGGAAGGGAGCCCAGTTTAGATTCCACCTGACTAAGGATGGTCTTCTGGAAGTTCCCCATATGTGCCACATAGTTCATGGCCCTAATACCCAGGGTAGAAGAGGAGTAGATCTTCTTCCCATATTGGTCCAGAAGCCAGGATTCCTTGTCGGGCGGAGACGAGTGAAGGTGTTTTAGGTTAGCGGAACTGCAGTGAGCAGTGCTGATGATGACAGAGTCCACCTTGGGGTGTAGATTAAGGAAATCTACGCCTCAGGAGCCCGATATAGCTAGTCCACCTTCTGCAGAAGGGGAGCCAATGCTGAAGGTGGTTTCCAAACAGTGGAAGCAAGATCCGTGTGTGGCTCTATCCAGAGTGGAATCAGCGCTGAAGCAGTCTTGGGCAGATCCAGACGGGCAGAGAGTTGTTTGCGCTGTGTGTCTGGCTCCAGTGATTACCAATGATGGACTTCCTGGATTGTCCTCAGTAACTCCAGAAAGGACTTCGGAGGGGTCCTCTGCCTGGGGCAATCTGGAGTGCATGGCTCATCAGGATCACAGCATCCAGGCTCAGAGTCCGAGTCAGATGTATCAGACCACAAAGAGGAAGAATCTTCATTAGGAAGGGGGAGGAACGGCCCCTTTGGAGGGGATCCCTGGAGTGCTTGTCCTCCCCTTCCCGGGTGCCACAGGGCTCACCTCTGGTGTTGGGTAGGGAGGAGGGAGTCTCCCATCTCTGACGTAGGGGATCCAGTGTTGGCAGGCTACTTTCGACCTCCCTAGTGAGAAGAGCCCTGGCCTCAACCTACCAGGTGGCCAATGTCTCCTTCAAATCAGTCGGCCGCTGGGGAGTGGGCGGCTGTGGAGAAGGGGGGGGTACAGATATTGAGGATATCCGTAAAACGAGTATCGATAACCTGATGGTGGGAAACCTGGCGTCGGGTATTGGGGCATCGGGTACTGAGGCGCCAGATACTGAGGAGCTGGGTATTGTGGCACCCAATATAGTGGTGTGGGACACCCGGGAGCCAGGGGCTCTGATGGAGCACAGGGACCTGGCAGAGGCCCAGCTGGCAGGCCAGGCATTGGGTATGCCATCAACAGGTTCTGAAGGACCTGACGGTAAGGGGATGTCAGCTGGCATTGGGTATGCCAGCACTGGGTCAGCATCTGAGGGTCCAGTGTCAGGGTATCGGGTCCCGAAGGAGGAGGCCCTGACGGCAGCATTTCTAGATCCTCCATGATGACTGGGGAAGGAGGGTTAAAATCCCCAAGGGTCAGCAGAGGAGACGTGGGGACCTCAGACAGCAGCAGAACATGCTGCGGACAGCTTGGAACATCGGACTGATACCTAGGGTCTGACGCAGTCTCCTTGGCCTGGCGGGCGTCAGTAGAACTGGCTTCTGACTTATCGGCTGAATCCGGGCGGGCATCGGGGGAGCCAATGTCTGACTTACCGGATTCCCTGCCAGAGGAAGGCCACGCTGGGGATGCGACTTTGTCAGAAGAAGGTTTGGCTGGGTGCCCCCCCAACCCGAAGGGGCAAGCGACTTAGCAGCCTTGTCCGGGCGGGCATCTATGGAACCGACGTCAGACTTACCGGACCCGCTCTGATCTGAAGGCAGCATGGTAGAGTGGACTTACCTGGAGCAAAGGCCTCCCTTTTCCTGGAGGCTCCCAAAGGCCAGAAAGTGGGACGGCCAGTGGACGTCTTCTTGGTGACGACCAAGATGGTCATTAGACAGTCCCCCAGAGGACATTACCTTAAGTGGCTGACTCTGGCTGGAGACGAGCTGCCACGTAAAATAGCTTCCTGCTCTAGGTGCTTCTCCTTGTAAAGCTTCTTTTTGTAACCTTCGGGGGAAGTGGATGCCTGCCTTAGATTCTTTAGCTCATTCTCCATGGATGCCATACGTTTCTTGAGAGTGTGGGCTTCTAGGGACTGCTGCCTTCATTTCTGGGTAGCAGAGTTAAATCTCTGGCAGTGCTGGCATTTCTCTACGTGGTGGTCCGGGCCCAGACAGAAGAAGCACAAGGAATGGCTGTCCCTGTGTGGAAGTTGAGAACCACACGAGTCACACTTATTTTTATGCGATTCAGAGGGCGTCAGGGAAGACATACACAGCGAATCGATGTGGAAACTTGAGAAATAAAGAAATTAGGTCAAAAAGTTTGAAAACTAATGGACCAACGAAAGACTGATGAGTGTTGACTTCTACTGCAAGGAACTTTCACAAGCTAACGGCAGGAAAGAACTGGAAGGCGGGAGTTGGGGACCACCCCTTTATACCAACGTTGCATGACACCAGTCACCCGACGTGGCGGCAGTCCCCCGCCAGAGACTGCTAGCTGGAAATTTTTCCATGGGGTCCTGACGCCTGGTGGGTCAGTCCTATATGTGAATACCTACTGCAAGAGCCCTCTCGAAGTAAGATCAGAAATTGTTGGCAGATAAGGGCAACTAGGCCCATCTAGTGTGCCTGTAGACCCTATACATTACACTGTATGTGGCCACTAACCTTGTGTGATCAATGGCTTTTCATCACTCTTTCTCCTTTTAAGCTTCCCTTGTACCTGTCCCAGGCATGTTTAAACCTTTCCACTGTACTTGTCCCTACTACCTCCTATGGCAGACTATTCCAAGCACCGACTACCATTTCTGTGTAGAAAGACTGTCACATTACCTCTTAATCTACCCCCTTCCAATGTCATATTGTGCCCCCCCCATTCTAGTACTTTTTCCACACTGGAAAAGGTCCCCCACCTGTACCTTGTTTTTGCCCTTGAAGGGCGTGAAAGTTTCAATCATGTACCCCCGTTGTCTCCTCTCCTCCAGTGAGTACATATTGAGATCCACTAGTTTCTTCTTGTATGTTTTGTGGTGCAAGCCCTGCACTATCTCTTCCTTATCTATGTCCTTGCGCAGGTGTGGTCCCCAGAACTGCACACAGTACTCCAGGTGAGGCCTTACCAATGTTTTATACAATGGCATCACCACCTCCCACCTGCTGCTAGTAACACCTATTTATGCACGCCAGCATGCCACTGCCCTCCTTGCTGCCTTTGTGCACTGCTTTGATACCCTACAGTCATCAGAGGAGCCTCTTTCCTCTTTGGTGACAGTGAGCTCCTCCCCCTCACCAACCTACAGCTCTCCCCAGGGTACTATCTAGCCAGGTGCATTATGTTGGCTTATTTGCATTGAACCTCAATTGCCACATCTCTGACCATCCTTCAAGCTTCTCTTGGTCTCACTTCTTTTCTTGCACCCCTTCTGAAGTATCCACCATTGCAGATCTTGGTGTCATCTGCAAACAGGCAGACTTTTCCTTCCAGCCCCTCTGCAATGTCACTAATGAAAACATTGAACAGGACTGGTCCTAGTACTCATCCTTGTGGCACCCCATTGGTCATTCCCCTCTCCCCAGATGGTACCCCATTTACCACCACCCTGTCTCCTGTCTGTTAACCAGTTTCTATCCCAGTTCACCACCTTTTGACCCATGCCCAGACTACCCATGCTGCTAATCAATCTTCTCTGTGGGACAGTGTCAAATGTTTTGCTGAAAACTAGGTAGGCAACGTCTATCACCCCGCCCTGATTTATTTCCCTAGTCACCCAATCAAAAAAAATCTATTAGATTCATGTGACATGACTTTCCTACTGTGAATCCATGTTGCTTCAGAACCTGAGGACTGCTGGATTCCATATGTGTCACTATCCTTTCCATCAGCAGTGTTTCCATGATCTTTCCCACCAATGAGGTGAGGCTGACTAGCCTGTAGTTCCCTACCTCCTACCTACTGCCACTTTTGTGCAGTGGGACTACATGGGCTTTCCTCCAGTCCTCTAGAACAACACTATGTTGAGCAACTTTGCGAACAGGGCCATCAGAGGCACTGCTAGTTTCCTTTGCAGCTTCTTTAATATCCTTGGGTGGATGCTATCTGGCCCCATGGCCTTATCCACCTTCACCTTGGTGAGTTCTTCCAGAACTTTCTCCACTGTGAATGGACTGGTGTCCACTCCCCCCACCACTGCCTTTGCAACCCAGTTGTGGTCCTTGTCCTTCCCCCTCCTTAGTGAACACTGAACAGAAATACGTGTTCAGTATTTCTGCCTTGTCAACTTGACTACCCTCTTTAACAAATCATGGGAGGATGGGGTGGTACCCGAGGACTGGAGGAGGGCAGATGTGATAATCTTCACAAAAGTGGGAGTAAGGCAGAAGCAGGAAACTACAGACCTGTTAGTTTAACCTCAGTGATAGGGAAAATGATGGAATCACTTCTGAAGGAAAGAATTGTTGAGTATCTAGAGGCCAGGGGGGCACAGGACCCAAGGCAGCATGGATTCACAGCGGGAAGGTCATGCCAGACGAATCTGATAGATTTCTCTGACTGGGTGACCAAAGTAGTAGATCAGGGAGGGGCTGTGGACATGGTCTACCTAGACTTTAGCAAGGCATTTGACACAGTTCCACACAAAAGATTAATATACAAGATAGCCAGCCTAGGAGTGGGTCCCAAGATGACATCCTGGGTAAAGAATTGGCTGGAGAATAGGACACAGAGAGTAGCAGTAAATGGAGTCCACTCTGAAGAAAGGGGGGTTACTAGTGGGGTACCGCAGGGTTCAGTATTAGGACCGGTCCTCTTCAATGTCTTCATAAGCAACATTGCAGAGGGACTGGAAGGAAAAGTATGTCTCTTTGCAGATGACACACAGATCTGCAACAAGAGTTCATGCACAAGGTGGGGTGGAAATGGTGAGAGGGGACTTGGCAAGGTTAGAGGAATGGTCAGATGTATGGCAGCTTAGATTCAATGCTAAGAAGTGTAAGGTAATACACCTGGGAGACAAAAACCCAGGGGAAGAGTACACAAAGGGGGTTGAGATGCTAACAACAACAAAAATGGAAAGGGACCTGGGGTAGTCATATCAGATGACCTAAAGGCGGGCAAGCAATGTGAGAGGGCAGCAAGGAGGCTGGGGGATACTGGGATGCATAGGGAGGCATCACCAGTAGAAAACAGGAAGTTATTATCCCTCTGTACAGACAGCTGGTCAGACCCCATCTGGAGTACTGCGTGCAGTTCTGGAGACCCAATCTCCAAAGACATAGACAGGATGGAAGCTGTCCAGAGGAGGGCAACTAAAATGGTGCAGGGTCTGCACCGGAAGACATATGAAGAGAGACTAAAGGAGCTTAATATGTATAGCCTCGAGGAAAGGAGGGAGAGGGGGACATGATAGAAACTTTCTAGTACCTCAAGGGAATCAACAAAGTCCAAGAGGGTAGCATCTTTCAAAAAAAGAGGTGTGCAAGAACAAGGGGGCACAATTTGAAGATGGGGGGTGGCTCAGAGGTAATTTAAGGAAGTATTTTTTTCACAGAGATGGTTGTGGATGCATGGAACGGCCTTCCGGAGGAGGTTGTGGAGTCAAAAACAGTGGTGGAATTCAAGCATGCATGGGACAGTCATAAGGCCATTCTATGGGGTGGGGGTAGGAAGAAGTAGGCTGCTGGTTAACTAGGATCTGCAGCTTATCCATTAGGTAGGGAAATGGGCAGACTGGGTGGGCCAAGCGGTCCTTATCTGCCGTCAAATTCTATGTTTCTATGTTTCCCCCTCCTTACACTTTCCCTTCTTCCCTTTGAGCCTCACAACCCCTCCTCCTGGTTTTTCTTCTTTCACTGATGTACCTATAAAATACTATATCCCCTTTGTTTGCAGACTGTGCAAAACCCTCTTCTGTCTGTGCCTTCTCCCTTCTGACAGCCTTTCCCGCTTCCCTTTGACATTCAAGGTACACCTCCCTGCCCTCCTCCTTTTGGCTACCCATATATATTTCCTGAAACTCTTGGAGGCAGTATAGTGCAGTGGTCTAAGGCTCTGAGCTGCACATCTGGTGACATCCAGCAGACCAGACCTGGGTTTGAATCCCACAGCTTCCACTTGCATACTGTGTGACCCTGAGCAAGTCACTTAACCTCCTTGTGCTTCCAGGTCGCTCCTGTAAAAAAGCTTCCAGCTTAGTGTGCTATACCTGGTTAAACAACTAAATAAAAAAATAAAAAATTAAAAAAACTCAGCCTTTTAGCTCTCACTTTGTCCCCCACCTCTTTGGAGAACCACAGAGGTTTCCTTCTTCTCAGGTCCAATGAATGGAGCCTGTGCTGAGCCTCTGAGTTTGGACTGGTGAAGTACACTGGGAGGTTAATCACCTGGTTGAGGTGAAACTCTGACAACCTTCGGGAGGAGCTTTGGTTTGGGGCAGAGTGCAACCTTGTCCTTGTGTAAGACCAGGTAAGGAGATGCCACTTAAAGCACCTGGAGACAGAAGGTGATCTTGCACAACAGGTGGTAGCACACCAATACATGGGTTTGAATGACTTGCCTAGGAGCACTGCCAAAACCAATAGCAGGCCCCAAGGTGGTGGGGGTTTACAAACCAGTGGGTACAAGTAGTCCAGGCCTTTGAAGAAGTACCTGACCACATTCTCATGCACCACTGTCCGCATACTGCTTATGCCCGGTATGCAGAGAAGGCTGCCAGTTGCACCTTGAGGGCTAACCAAAGTCCTGACAGAGAGGGAACAGAGGTAGTCCAGAATGCTTACCACTAAGCAGGTCAAGGGGTCTAGCTGCTTGTCCTGAATTGAAGTGGAAAATCTCTTCTATTTAAAGGTGCAGCACTGATGAGTCAACACCTTTTGAGAGGCCTCCACAACATGGAGGTACTCATCAGCCCCAAAGCCTGGAACTCTAGCCACTCAGAAACCAGGCTGCCTGACACAGGGATTGAAGATCTGGATGAAGGACCTTCCTCTAAGAACACAAGAGCAGGTCTAGGCAGAGAGGCAGACGCTGCTGAGGATGAGGAGACTGCAGTACCAAAATTGATGTAGCCAGTCTGAAACCACCAGGCTCGTTCGAGCCTTGTCCCTCCACACCTTGTGGATCAGGGGAACGGGACGGGTGGGAAGGTGTACATGAAGCCTGGGGTACATGGCCTCATGAAGGCATTCCCCAGAAGTGTTCCACACTGGAGGTGGGGTGGGGGGGCCACAAAATAGCATCAGCTTCACATTCTCCTGGGGGGCAAACAGGTCGACTTGTGAAGTGTCCCACAATGAGAACAGATGGTTGACCATCTCCCAGTGAAGGGACCACTTGTGAGACACCTCGACCACCCAGCTGAGGGTGTCCGCCAGCTGTCTGGATTTTCCAGCTACATGAATTGCCAGATAGTCAGCAGCCAAGCTACAAATGAGGGTTCAGATGTGGAGAGCTTCCCAGCACAATGGTAAGGAATGCATTCCACCCTGCTTGCTGAGGTAGTACATGCTTGTCGTGTTGTGTTGCCTGTTTGGACCTGAATGACCTGACCCCAAATGTGGGGAGCAAATACAGTCAGCACCCAATGCACTGCACGGAGCTCCAGCAAGTTGATGTGATACTGGGACTCCTCAGGGGTCCAGAGGCCATGAACTTTGTTGTCCCTCAGATGGGCACCCCAGCCAAGCAGAGAGATGTCAGTTATTGAATAATTGTTGGCTCCGGTTGGACAAATGGGACTCCTTCCTGAAGATGTTCCAGGACCAGCCAACACTGGATTGCATCCCACATCTGCTGTGACACCAAGACCAGCTGATCGAGGTGACTGTAGCACCAAAGGCCAGGCCTGGCCAGCCCCCACTGCAGGAAGTGCATTCTCCAGCTGACCAAGTGGACCATGCTGATGCAGGCAGTCATTAAGCCCAGAAAACGGAGGAAGTCCTGGGCAGGGTGAAAATGCTCAACCCAAAATGATCAGGCAAAAGAGGAAACATCCTCTGCCCTGTCAGGACAGGCGTCGAGCTTCACCCTGATGAATTGAATCATCTGCATGGGAATGAGTTCTGACTTGGCCTCATTGACCAGGAGGCTGAGGACCAAGCAGATCTGGAGGGTCAGGTCTCTGGACTGCTCCACCTCTGCACTGGAGGAACCCACAATCAGCTAGTTGTCCAGGTAGGGATGCGCCCGTATTCCACAGTACTGCAGAAAAAGCCATCACCACTGCATATTGTTTGACACGCTCAGTTCTGTGACATCGGTACATTTTTTTCTTGAATGCCTTGCAGATGACCGTTTCTTCATGAACTGCTTATTGTTTCTATTTTATGTTCTCTTACTATCCTGTTTTTTGAACGTAACTGCATTGTGACTGTAACTGTATTTAGTTTTTTGTCTGTAATCTCCTGGGTCATACCTACAAATAGGCATTTTGTATGTCTAGTGCACTTACCCGGTTACCAAAACAAAATAAATAAATGTACTTGGTGAATCTAACCCTGAGCACCAAGGAGAGGCAGAAAAATCCTGTTAGAATTGCCTCCTGGGGTTTTGTGGGTGGCTGTTTGCGCTTGTCTGCATCTGTAGCTTTTGTGGATTTAAATATTGTTCTCTTTGGAGTACCTACGCCATTCTTGTACACATCTGTGAACGTCTTCTAGACTGAATTTCTGCAAAACATCACCACCAGATATCAGCTTTTTCACTTTAAAATCAACTGTTTGAAAGCCATCCCAAGAAAACATAAGTCTTGCAACTAGTCTGATAAACTTGGTTATGCTGGGTCCTGCAACTGAATCATCATTTTCATCTAACCCACTTTTACGCAGCTGTACTTGTGGACTTTAAAGAACAAAGGAAACATATAGACAAAATGATTTCACAGCTTGCATATGCCCAGGCTGCAGTTTATCACCTTTTAGGAACTTCAACACATTCTGTGACGCTGGATCTCAGCAGCTCATCATTTCCTTTAGGTATCACCAATGGGTGATGGGTTTAAATGCTTCATCAGCAAGCATTTATACTAGCCAAGAGGAAGGCACTGGAAAGGAGCAGGGAAATCCTAGCCCCTCCACCAACTCCCCACCAAAAAAAAAAAAAAAAAAATCAGGGTAGTTAGTGGGTAAACACCAAGATAGCGATGTCACTAGGGAGAAGGGCAGGGGTAAATGAAGAAAACAACAAAGGCAGTAAGGACAGGGATGGGGTAAGGCCATCAAGAAACGGAGGGTAATGAGTACCAATGCCTGTAGTCTGGGCAACAAGCTCCCTGAACTGGTGGCCTTGATGGGAGAGGGATGCCCGGATATTGTGGCAGTCACAGGAATATGGTACACCGAGAACCATGGCTGGGATGTTAACATACCAGGGTACACAACCGACAGGGAGGGTAGAAGAGGGGAAGGAGTAGCTCTCTATGTAAGGGAAGGGATAAAAGCAATGGAACAAGACAGTAAACAGGGAGGAGAGAAGGCACTGTGGGTCACCTTAGAGACTGGAAATGGCACCACAATCCACACAGGGGTTATATACAGACCCCCATGTCAGGGGGAGAGAATGGACAAGGATATGATAGAAGGCATCCTTAGGATGACAGAGGAAGGGGAGACAATGTTGATGGGGGACCTGATAATGGCAGATGTTAACTGGAGCACCTTTGCTGCAGCCACATCCAAGAGCAGGGCCATTTTCAATGCCCTACAAGAGGGAATACCGCCAACAGCTAGTGTTGAAACCCACTCGGGAAGGAGCACTCTTAGACCTCATACTCTCAAATGGGAACAGTGAGAGGATCTCAGATCTAGAAGTGGGTAGCCATCTGGGAACACATGACCACCAAACAGTGTGCTTCACGATAAACTCAGCTGCAGTGTCAAGCCATTCAAAAGTGAGGGTACTTGACTTTTGTCAAAATGGGAGAGTGCCTTACAAAAGAACTAGTAAACAGGCAAGGAGATGGGGTGGAGCAACAATGGGGAAACATCACAACTGCCATTACAGAGGCAACAAGCCTTTGTGTGAAGCAAATCAATCAAAATGAAAGAAAATAGCCACTACGGTTCTCAAAAGAGGCAGTGAGGAAAATTAGGAGGGAAAAAGATAGCATTTAGCAAGTATAAGGAAACCCAGAAGGAGCAGGACAGAGAGCTGTACCAGTTAAGGCAGAAGGAAGCTGGGAGGGAAGTCTGAATAGCAAAGGCCCAAACTGAGGAAAAGATAGCCAACTCTGTTAAGAAGGGGGATAAAACCGTTTATAGGTATATCAGGGAGCGTAGTCAGAATAGCAAAGGCACAAACTGAGGAAAAGATAGCCAACTCTGTTAAGAAGGAGGAATAAAGCTGGCCCGTTGGCACAGCGGTTGGATTTCCGCTTTCGAAGCCGGCGACCCGGGTTTGGGAACGGACTCAGGTCGCTGGAGGGCCGACTGGGGAGAAGGAAAGTAGCATCCATGGACGGCTTGCCTTTTCCGGCGGGAGAGTGGGGATGCACCTCGGTGCATGCTGGCCCCTGGTTGAGACCAGGGGCACAGCACTGACATCTGAGATGGAAGCACTGGGGGAATGATGGACGTCGGCGTGCGCCTTGACGTTAGTGGCACGTCACTCCCCGGGGAGAAAACCAGGAAACTGCCCTGGTTGACCGGATGACAGTCTTTCTGGTCCTCTGACTGCCGCCAGGCCTCTAACCAGCACCACCGCCTCAGTGACACCTGGGCCAATAGAGCGCATTGCTCACCCACAGGCGCCTTCCCCTTGGAGAGAGGGACCCGTCCGGCGAAAGAGAGATCGCCGAGTTACCTGGGGAGGGTCACGTATAGAGGTGGCGTGCCGAAGGAGAGCGTGCGATCCGGGACAATGAAAGACCGAAGCAGTGGCCGGCCAGGGGTGGCAGGAGGAAAAAAAAAAGAGGATAAAACCTTTATAGGTACATCAGGGAGCGTAGAAAGACAAAGGGAGGGATGTATTGTGAGGCTGAATAGAATGGATGGTGGGTGCGCAGAGAGGGACAGTGTAAAAGCAAGAATACTGAATGAATATTTCTGCTCAGTATTTACAAAAAAGGAGGAGGGGGAGGTGCCTAATCCAATTAACAGAAGCACTCTGGATAGGGGGGGTCGATCCCAGTCCTTTCATAGAAGAAAGGGTTTTGAAAGGAACTCCTAAAACTGAAGGTGGACAAAGTAATGGGGCCTGATGGAATTCACCCCAGAATTCTAAAAGAATTAAGAGGAGAATGAGTGACACCACTGACTACCCTTTTTAACAAATCATGGGAGGATGGTGTAGTACCCGAGGACTGGAGAAGGGTGGAAGTGATTCCCCTTCACAAAAGTGGGAGCAAGACAGAGGCAGGAAACTACAGACCTGTCAGTTTGACCTCAGTGGTAGAGAAAATTATGGAATCACTTCTGAAGGAAAGAAATACAGGTTACTCACCTGTAACAGGAGTTCAAGGAGTGGTATATGTTGTTCATCCACACTTATTGGCGGGTTCCTTGCCGCTTTAAATGTTACCGGAAGGTCTTCAAGCTGTCTCCTCCCACCACCGGGTGCAAAACTCGGCTCCGCCCATGATGCCAGATCTAGCCCCTGGAAGCCACGTTGCGCATCGAAGCTGGGGAGGTCGGGTGGGTCGTGTGGATGAGCAACATATACCACTCCAAGAACTCCTGTTACAGATGAGTAACCTGTATCCCTAGGGACGTGGATATGTTGTTCAATCCACACTTATTGGCAGACTCCTAGCAGTTCTCCAGGAGGAGGGAAGCAAGGTGCGCACCCCCTACTTAGGGAATAAGGACTGGAGAACCAAGGTCCCAAAACCAGCATCCGGTGTAACTCAAGGTCGATGTGGTAGTGGGTAATGAAGGTGTGGCTGACTTCCAGGTAGCAGCCCTGCAGATTTCCTGGATAGGGCGTCCTGGAAGCAGCCACTGGAAGCAGCAGTATGGCGGGTAGAATGAGCTCTTATCCTTTGGGAGGCTCTGTGCCCGCCAACCTATAACAGAGATCTATGCAGGAGGTGACCCACCTGCCTATCGTCCACTTGGCTGCAGGTCTGCCAGGTGCGGCTTCAGCGTAGATGACAAACAGCTGGTGAACCTCTCCCCGAACTTCAGCCGTCCGCTCCTTATAATAAGAGAGCGCTCTTCTAGGGTCCAAAGTATGGAGACTATATTCGGCCCCCGAGGTGTGATTGGGGTAGAACACAGGCAGAGTCAACACCTGGTTAAGGTGAAACTCCAACACCGCCTTCAGAAGGAATTTCAGGTAGGGGTGCAGGACAACTCTGTCCCTATGGAAGACCAGATAAGGAGACTCGATGGAAAGCGTCTGGAGCTCTCCCATCGTTTTGGCTGATGTGATAGCCACCAAGAAGGTGGTCTTCCACGACAGGTGAGAGATATCACACCTGTGCATCGGTTTGAATGGCTTGCCCATGAGCTTAGCCAATACCAGCAGTAGATCACATGGAGGTGGAGGTTCTCGCACCGGAGGGGATATGTGATCAAGGCCTTTGAAAAAATGCCCGACCACCTTCTCCTGCACCACCAACTGTGTTCTGGCCTGCGCCCGGTAAGCAGAGATGGCTGCCAGGTGCACCTTAAGGGTCGTTGACCGAAGCCCCAGCTGAGAAAGGGACCATAGGTAGTCCAGAATGCTGGCCAAGGAACAGGAGGAAGGGTCCAACCCCTTATCCTGACACCAAATGGAGAATCTCTTCAATTTGAAGGCACAGCATTTTCTGGTCGACTCCTTACGGGATGCCTCAACCACGTCGAGGACCTCATTGGGAAGACTCAAGGCCTGGAACTCTAGCTGCTCAGGAACCAGGCCGTCAGGTGCAGGGATTGAAGGTCCAGGTGGAATACCTTCCCCTGGTTGACTAAGATCAGGTCTGAGCAGGCTGGAAGCTGTCTTGGGAGCCTGGAGCTGAGGCTGAGGAGATCTGGATACCAGAACTGATGGGGCCAGTCTGGGGCCACAGAATCACCTGCGCCTTGTCTCTCCTCACCTTGAGAAGCACCTTGTGGATCAAAGGAAATGGGGGAAAGGCGCAGAAGAGGCCCAGGGTCCACGGCCTCGAGAAGGCATCCCCCTGCAGAGAGCCCTGCTGAGGGGGGCGGGCATGAAAGAGCCTCAGCATCGCATTCTCCCTGGAGGCAAACAGGTCCACCTGAGGTGTGCCCCAGTGGGAGAACAGATCATGTAATACCTCCGGCAGGAGAGACCACTTGTGAGATGCAGCACCTATCCGTCTTACGGCATGGCTAGGAGATCCGCCTCCAGACTGCCCACGAGAGACCAAGTGCGGAGAGCTTCTTTGCACAGAGGCAAGGAGCGCGTCCCACCCTGGCGGTTTAGGTAGTACATGGTCGTGGTGTTGTCCGTATGGACCTTGACCACTTGACCCCGTACAAACGGAGCAAAGGCGGTGAGGGCTAGTCAGACCGCTCGAAGCTCCAGCAGGTTGATGTGACATCGAGACTCCTGAGGGGACCAGAGGCCGTGCGCTCTGATCTCCCCCAGATGGGCACCCCAACCCATCAAAGAGGAGTCGGTCGCTAGACTGACCGTCAGCTTTGGGCGGACGAATAGGATACCCTCCTGCAGATGAGCTGGAATGAGCCACCACTGGAGAGTGATCCACATCTCCTGGGTCACTATCACTGGCTGGTCCAGAGGACCGGAGCATTGTGACCATTGGCGGGCCAGCCCCCATTGAAGGGGATGCATGTGTGGGCCGCCATGAGGCCCAGGAGGTGCAGGAAGTCCCGGGCAGGGCGCAACTACCCAACCAGAAATGATTGGGCAAATGAGGAAAGAACCTCGGCCTTGTCCGCTGGGAGCCGTGCTCTGGCTCAGAGTCGAGCTCTGCCCCAATTAACTGAATCACCTGCCTTGGCACGAGTTCTGATTTGGCCTCGTTGATGAGGAGGCCAATCTGACAGCAGACTTGGAGGGCCAGATTCCTGGACCGCTCCACCTCCGACTTGGAGGAGGCTGCAATCAACCAGTCATCCAGGTAAGGGTACACCCGGACTCTTCGGCACCACAGAAATGCTGTCACCACTGCCATGCATTTGGTGAAGACCCTGGGAGCTGGAGAGAGGCTGAATGGCATGGCCCAGAACTTGTAAAGGGATCTCTCTGCTTTGAAATGGAGGAATCGCTGGTGGGACGGATGGACCGGGACGTGAAAGAACATGTCAAGGTCCAAAGAACAGAACCATATGCCTTGTTCCAAGGATGGGATTATCTGAGCCACAGTGAGCATCCTGAAGGTTCGAGACCTTAGGAACTTGTTCAGGTCGTGCAGGTCTAGAGTGGGGCACCAGCCCCCCCCCATCCGTTTTGGGACCAGGAAGTACCTGGACACAAACCCTGGGTCTGATGGAGGATCTGCCACCTTCCTGATCACCTCCTTCTGGAGGAGCAGGGCAATGTCAGCTCGACGGGCCGACAGAGAGGCTACGGACCCAGTAGCCCCCCGTGGGGCGATAGGGTGGGGACTGCTCGAATTCCAGTGGCAGACCTTTTCCTATCACTTCCAACACACAGCAGTCCGTGTTGATATCGGACCAGGCGGAAATGAAGTGGCAGAGCTGTTCCCCCGGGGGGGGAACCCAGGGAGGAGTGACGAGGTTGGGGGCGACACCCCACAACCCGTCACTGGGCAGGCTTGGAGGAAGGACCGGCTGAGGAGCCTCCTGGACCTTTCCCTCCCAGCTTCCTGTTGGAGGAAGCAGCAGGCTTGGCTTTGGGGTGCCAAGTGCGAGCCTGCTGGCCCTGATGCTGGTGTTGCTGGGCTGGACATGCCGCAGGGGCTGAAGGACAAAAGGGCTTACGCTGCTGCTGGCGGCCTTTGTCCTTCAGGGCAGATGTGACTGAGTCCAAGGTGACATTGGACTTCTCGATCCACTGAAGATGCCCCTCAACCCCGGGACCAAACAAGTCAGTACCCAGGAGGGCGTCTGCCAGCTTGTGCTGGGTATCTGTCGTGAAGTGGAGATCCGCGCAGGATTCTGCGGTGCATGGCCACTGTGGCGCTACTGACTGGGCACATGAATCAGTGATGTCCAGGGAAGTCTGGAGCTGCTGTTTGGCCACTGCCCTTCCCTGATCCACACCCCTTGACCGTAGTTTGGAGGTCAGCTGGGAGATGAGGAATCACCTCATCCAGGGAGCACAAAAGGACATGTGAAAAGTGTGCCATCAGGATGGCCGAGCTGGCCTGACGAAGGCCTAGGGAGGAAGCAGCATAAACCTTCCACCTGGAGTAGTCCAACTTCGACTCCTTGTCGGGAGGCTTGTCCACGTCCCGAGCATTCCCAGAACGCCGGAAAATGCTATCGGTCACAAGCCCCTCTGCAGAGGGGTGCTCCGAGTAACGCAGAGTGAACTGGTGGGAACAGCATATTTCTGAGCCATCCTGGCCGAAGGTGCTAGACAAGAAGCTGGCCGCAGCCATAGCTCCGTGGCCAGGCCAAAAATGGCTTTGGCCACTGGGAAGACCTCCATGGGGAATCCCTTGGTTCAGTATCTCTGTGAGAGGATATTTGGCCCATTTTGAAATGGGTTCAAGCTTCATCCCAGTGGACTCTGAGATGAGCTGAAGCATTCCCAGAAATGAAGATGGGCTCTCGTCCACCGACTGACCCCCAGTGGACTCCAAGTCAAGCGGCCTGGAGAACAAGAAGAGTCATCATCAGACTCTGAGGAGTCTGCGAACAGCTGCCGAGCACGTAAGCCACTCTCCACCTGCCGAGGTCAATCAGGAGTGAGGGTGACCGACAACCGATGGGGCAAGCACTGACCTGACAGAGAATCCTTGGTCAGGGCCCCAAATTTAGGTTGTGGAGGGGGGGTTCCATCACAATGGGTGGTGCAGCCAGTTTTGGCCAAACAACCGGTGCCGGATTCGGCTCCTCGACCACTATGAGGGGTTACTAACATACTAACATTTTAACATTCTAAAATGCCAGCAGAATAGGCCTAATGGTCTTTCGTGTCTGCTCATTTGGTCAGCCCCCACCCTGGGAACTGACCTTGCTGCCCCCTCATTTTCTCTGGCTTCTCCTTCCCAGTTCCAGATATTCTCACTGCACTGGATTTTGCTTCCAGAACCCTTCCCTGTACCTGTCCCACCCCTCTTGAACCCTCCACCATCTCTGCCTCCACCAGCCCCTGGGCAACGCATTCCATGGCTCCACCACCCTCTCAGTGAAGTAGCACCTCCTCCTTTCTCCCTGAATCTACCCCTCAGCTTCCACCCATGCCCTCTAGCTGCCCCTCCTCTTTCCTTGAAGCACCCTGACTGCTCCTCCCCTATTTTACCCCCTTCATGTACCTGAAGACCTCTCTATCATGTCCCCCCGGCCTCTTCTCTCTTCCAATGTGTACATATTTAGCTCTTCGAGCCTCTCCCCATAGGTCCTGTCCTCCAAGCCCCAAATCATTTTGGTTGCCCTCCTCTGGACCCTCTCCAGGAGTTTAATGTCCCTCTTTAAGTGTGGCCTTCAAAACTGCACACAGTACTCGACATGTGGCCTCACCAAGCAGTTATACAGAGGGAGTATCACTTCTCTCCTTCTGGAGGTGATCCCCCTAGCGATGCATCCCAACATCCTGTCGGCCTTGGCTGCTGCCCTCCTACAAGTCTCAGAGTTGTTCATCTTGACATCCGCCACCACCCCCAGGTCCCTCTTAGCCATTGAGACTTGTAGCATTCCCCCCCCCCCGGGTGTACACTTGGCCCAGGTTTCTGGCCCCCAGGAGCAGTACCTTGCATTTCCCTGCATTGAACCTCAGCTTCCACTTTCTAGATCACCTTTCCTGAGCCTCCAGGTCCCCCTGTTGGGCCACCCTTCCCTCCTCCCCATCCACCACCAGCCCCAGTTTTGAGTCATTCGCAAAGAAACTCATCTCACTCCTGATACCTGTCCTTACGTCAGAGATGTAGGCGTTGAACAGGAGGGGCCCAAGGACTGATCCCTGTGGGACCCCACTAATGACCCTCCTTGGGGATGAAACTATCCCGCCAACTACGACCCTCTGGCTCCGGTCCTGGAGCCAATTGTCTATCCATCTGATCATCTGGTTCCCCACCCCCATTTCCCCAGCTTAACTAACAGGCCCTCATGAGGAACAGAGTCAAATGCCTTGCTGAAGTCTAGAAAGAGGACGTCCACTGGTCTACCCAGGTGCAAGGCACTCGTCACCCAGTCATAGAACTCCACAAGGTTTGTCTGACATGATTCCCCTGGGACAAATCCATGCTTTCTATTGTCCAGGCACCCTGACATTTCCAGGTCCCACCCTAGCTTCTCCTTGACAATGCCCTCCGTCACCTTGCCCATCACCGATGTCAGGATGACAGGCCTGTAGTTCCCTGCCACCTCCCTTGATCCCCCCTTGTGGATAGGCACTATATGCGCCACCTTCCAGTCCTGGGGCACGCACCCTGTCCTCTGAGAGATGGTGAAAAGCTCCGCCAGGGGTTTCGCCAGGAGAGCCGCAAGTTCCTTCAGCACTCTGGGATGTAATTTATCTGGCCCTGGTGCTTTCTCCGTCTTAAGGGACCTGAGGGCTTCCCTCACTATCTCTGCTGTGATTTCCAGCTCCGCTACCTTTTCTCCCTGCTTAGCCTTCCCCCCTCCTGCCAGTGATGCCTCCTGGTCTCCCCAGACCTGCCAATCGGTAAGGGACCCCCCCTCCTCAGTATCACTGTCTCCTCCCATGTATGATGCAGCACCCCCAATTTCCTTGGTGAAAACTGAGGTGAAGTACTCATTTAGTACCTCAGCCTGCTCCCCCGTATCTTGTGCCCATCTCTCCCGTTTTAATCTTGCTAATCTGCCCTTTCACCCTTCATTTTTCCCCAATGTATCTAAAGAACCCCTTGTTCCCTCTCCTAATTTCCCTGGCCAGGTTCTGCTCCTTCCTGGACTTGGCACCCCTCACCACCCTAATGGTCCTTAGCCATCAGCTCATTACTCCCTACCCCTTTCACTCCTTGAGCACTTGAATTGCCTATAGGCTGCCTTCTTCCCCCACCACCTCCTGGACCTCCCTGGTCCACCAGCAGGATTTTGGGCCCTACCACATTTTCGTCTTACTCTGGCACAGGTGCTGATAGCATCCTGCACCCCTCTCCTGATTATTTCCCACCTACTGTCAGCGTCCATGTCTGACCCAATCACATCCAAATGCTCCTTAAGGATCCTTCCCATTTCCTTAAAATCTGCCCCTGAAGTCAGTTACCTCCATCTTTGTGCAGCCTTCTACCCCTCCTAGGTCCAGGCAGAACCAGACTGTGGCATGGTCACTCCCCACCAATGGGTCCCTTACCTCCAGGCACCCAATCTGGTCACTGTCTGCCAGGACCACATCCAGTACCCGCGCCTCCCTGGTCGGTTCCCCCACCTGCTGAGTTAGGAACGCGTCTTGAAAGACATCCAACAACCTCTGTTCTCTGGCCACCGAGGATGTCATAGTCTCCCAGTCTGTTCCTGGCATGTTTCGACCACTCTGGTGACAGCCACTTAATGGCTGGGGAAGGCTGACAATCGGCCTATTCAGTCAAAGGAGCTGCTGACATTAGCTCCTCATGCGCCACGCATAATTGACACTGGAGCCTATCCTCCGAACAGGATCAAGACGAGGATGAGTGGTGCTGCCGCTTCACGGTGCTGAGACCGAGACCGCCAATGTCAGCAGGATCGGCTGGACCAGGAAGAGGTCTGAGACGAGCCTCTGTGTTTCTGAGGGTGGGTCTGAGAGGGGCGGGGACCTTAACCAGGGACTCTGGCAGAGGAGGCACAGGCAAGCCTCGGTTTCCACGGGAACGGTGAAGAAGGGTTGTCGGCCGCCCAGTTGACAACCCGTCCGGCCAGGTTGAAAAATCTACGACTGCATCAAGGGTGCCTCGTGACTGACCTGATGGGGACACAGTGAAACCCAGCGGCCTTGGCATAACCTCGACAGTAATTATCGACTATCCGAGAGGGACCTCTCCCGCTCCTGACGTTGGAGTGGGACTTACCTTTAGGGTCCTTCTCTTTGGACTGAGAGGAATCTCCCAAAGGGCCTTTTTCCTTGGTGGAGAAGGAATGGCAAAGCTCCTTGAAGGAAGCTGTATAGGAGGATTCCAAGGAGAGTGGGATAAATGCCGTGACTGAGGATGATGATGATGATGTGGCCTGGGCCGCCTCCTCCTCGAGGGCGATCATCTGCTCCAGCTGTTCTGCCGAGCCCGCAGCTGCAGACACCGCTAGCGGGCCTCCTTAGACTTAACGCGGAGGATAGCTGCTGGTCACCCCAACAGTAACTGCAGCGGGTCCTCCAAGACCGGGTCAAAAGGATTTGCACAGCTCACAAGCCTGTGAGTCATGCCAGAGTCCAAGGCAATAAACGCAGGTGGCGTGCAGATCGGTCCGGGACATCGTTTGCCCACAGGGGCACCGATGAAATCCGGGAGTCAATTTGTCCATCGCAGCCGCGAGGGAAGATACAGACCGAAGTCTTGTAAATTTTAAAGAAAGTTTCGGATTAACCAAAGAGTTTGGAGCAGAGCCTAAAACGCAGAGCGCAAAGGAGGGAACCTGAGCTTCCAAGCGGTAAGGAAGATCTGGCGTCATGGGGCGGAGCCGAGAGTTTTACCACCGGGTGGGTGGGAGGAGCCAGCTTGAAGATCTTCCGGCAAGATTTAAAGCAGCAAGGAACCTGCCAATAAGAGTGGATTGAACAACATATCCACGTCCCTAGAACCTGTATTTCTAGGGACGTGGATATGATGTTCAATCCACATTTACTGGCAGATTCCTAGCAGTTCTCCGGGAGGAGGGAGGCAAGGTGGGCATCCCCTACTTGGGAAATAAGGACTGAGAACCAAGGTCCCAAAACCAGCATCCTGGCATGACTCAAGGTCAATGTGGTAGTAGGTAATGAAGGTGTGTGCTGACTTCCAGGTAGCAGCCCTGCAGATTTCCTGGATAGGGCCGTCCCTGGAAGCAGCCACCGAAACAGCAGTATGGCGGGTAGAATGAGCTCTTATCCCTTTGGGAGGCACCATGCCCACCAACCTATAGCAGAGATCTATGCAGGAGATGACCCACTTGCCTACTGTCCGCTTGGCTGCAGGTCTGCTAGATGCGGCTTCAGCGTAGGTGATAAACAGCTGGTGAACCTCTCCCCAAACTTCAGCTGTCCACTCCTTATCATAAAAGAGCGCTCTTCTAGGGTCCAGAGTACTGAGCCTATATTCGGCCTCCGAGGTGTGATTCGGGTAGAACACCGACAGAGTCACCACCTGGTTAAGGTGAAATTCCGACACCATCTTCGGAAGGAATTTTGGGTGGGGTCGGAGGACAACCTTGTCGCTGTGGAAGACCAGATAAGGAGACTCGATGGAAAATGCCTAGAGCTCTCCCATCCTTCTGGCTGACATGAGCCACCAAGAAGGTGGTCTTCCATGACAGGTAGGAGATGTCACACCTGTGCTTTGGTTTGAACGGCTTGCCCATGAGCATAGCCAATACCAGCAGTAGATCCTATGGAGGTGGAGGTTCTCACACCAGAGGGGATATGTGATCAAGACCTTTGAAAAAACGCCTGACCAGCTTCTCTTGGTCCACCGACTGCTTTCTGGCCTACGCCCAGTAAGCAGAGATGGCTACCAGGTGCACCTTAAGGGTCATCGACTGAAACCCTAGCTGAGAAAGGGACCACAGGTAGTCCAGAATGCTAGCCAAAGAACAGGAGGAAGGGTCCAACCCCTTACCCTGACACCAAATGGAGAATCTCTTCCATTTGAAGGCATAACATTTTCTGGTCGACTCCTTACGGGATGCCTCAATGATGTTGAGGACCTCGTCGGAAAGACCCAAGGCCTGGAACGCTAGCCGCTTAGGAACCAGGCTGTCAAGTGCAGGGATTGAAGATCTGGGTGGAGTACCTTCCCCTTGTTGACTGAGATCAGGGCCGGGTGGGCTGGAAGCTGCCTCGGGAGCCTGGAGTTGAGGCTGAGGAGATCTGGATACCAGAACTGGTGGGGCCAGTCTGGGGCTACCAGAATCACCTGTGCCTTGTCCCTCTTCGCCTTGAGAAGCACCTTGTGGATCAAGGGAAATGAAGGAAGGTGTAGAAGAGGCCGGGGTCCACGGCCTCGAGAAGGCACCTCGCATGACCCCTGCTGAGGCGGGCATGGAACAGCCACAACCGCATTCTCCCTGAGGCAAACAGGTCCACCTGAGGGGTGCCCCAGTGGGAGAACAGATCTTGTACTACCTCTGGCAGGAGAGATCACTCGTGAGATGCAGCGCCTATCTGGATTAGGGCATCGACCAGACTGTTGGAGGCTCCTACCACATGGCTAGCTAGGAGATCCACCTCCAGGCTGATCACGAGAGACCAAGTGCGGAGAGCCTCCTTGCACAGAGGCAATGAGTGCATCCCGCCCTGCTGGTTGAGGTAGTACATGGTCATGGTGTTGTCCGTATGGACCTGGACCACTTGACCCTGTACAAACGGAGCAAAGGCGGTGAGGACTAGTCAGACCACTCGAAGCTCCAGCAGGTTGATGTGGCATCGAGATTCCTGAGGACGGGCCAGACCCCCAGATGGGCACTCCAACCCATCAGAGAGGCGGTCGTCAGAGTGACTGTCAGCTCGGGGCAGACAAACGGGATACCCTCCTGCAGATGAGATGGAACAAGCCAGCACATCTCCTGGGTCATGGTCACCGACTGGTCCAGAGAACCGGAGTGCTGTGACCATTGGCGGGCCAGCCCCCACTGCAGGGGGATGCATGTGCCAGTGGGCCCAATGGACCACGCTGGTGCAGGCCGCGATGAGGTCCAGGAGGTGCAGGAAGTCCCGGGCATGGCACAATTGCCCAACCAGAAATGATTGGGCAAAGGAGGAAAGGACCTCGGCCTTGTCTGCAGGGAGCCATGCTCTGGCTCGAAGACAGTCGAGCTCTGCCCTGATGAACTGAATCACCTGCGATGGCACAAATTCCGATTTGGCCCCATTGATGAGGAGGCCAATCTGAGAGCAGACCTGGAGGGCCAGATCCCTGGACCACTCCACCTCCAACCTGGAGGGGGCTGCTATCAGCCAATCATCCAGGTAAGGGTACACCCAGACCCCTAGGTGCCGCAGGACTGCTGTCACCACTGCCATGCATTTGGTGAAGACCCTGGGAGCTGGAGAGAGGCCGAAGGGCATGGCCTGGAACTCGTAAAGGGATCCCTCTGCCCTGAAGCAGAGTAATCGCTGGTGAGATGGACAGATTGGGACGTGAAAGAACACATCCTGAAGGTCCAGAGAACAGAACCACATGTCTCGTTCCAAGGATGGAATGATCTGAGCCAGAGTGACCATCCTGAAGGTGCGAGACCTTAGGAACTTGTTCAAGTCGTGTAGGTAGAGAATGGGGCACCAGACCCCCATACATTTTGGGACCAGGAAGTACCTGGACACAAACCCTGGGTGTGGAGGAGGGTCCGCCACCTCCCTGATCACCTCCTTCTGGAGCAGCAGGGCAATGTCGGCTCGATGAGCAGACAGAGAGGCTGCAGAACCCGCAGCCCCCCATGGAGCAACGGCTCGATAGGGTGGGGACTGCTCGAATTCCAGAGGCAGACCCCTGCCTACCACTTCCAATACCCAGTGGTACGTGGTGACATCAGACCAGGCGGAAATGAAGTGGCAGAGCCGTCCCCTCATGGGGGATCCTGGGGAGGAGTGACGAGGTTGGGGGCGACATCCCTCAACCTGTCACTGGGCAGACTTGGAGGAAGGGCAGGCCGAGGAGCTGCCTAGGCCTTTTCCTCCCAGCTTCCTGCTGGAAGAAGCAGCAGGCTTGGTTTTGGGATGCCAAGTGCGAGGCTGCTGGCCCTGATGCTGGTGTTGCTGGGCCGGACGTGCCGCAGAGGCTGAAGGATGAAAGGGCTTACGCTGCTGCTGGTGGCCTTTGTCCTGCTGGGCAGCCGTGACAGAGTCCAAGGTGGCATTGGACTTCTTGATCCGTTAGAGATGATGCTTCACCCTGGACCGAACAAGTCTGTATCCAGGAAGGGAACATCTGCCAGCTTGTGCTGGGTATCCGCTGTAAAGGTGGAGATGCACAGCCAAGCTCTGCGGTGCATGGCCACTGCAGCCTCTACTGACCGGGCACATGAATCAGCGACGTCCAAAGAAGTTTGGAGCTGCTGTTTGGCCAGCGCCTTTCCCTGGTCCTGCACTTGCTTGACCATCGTCTGAAGGTCAGCCGGGAGATGAGGAATCACCTCATCCAGGGAGCCCAAAAGGGAGTGTGAAAAGTGCACCATCCGGACTGGTCAAGCTAGCCTGATGAAGGCCTAGGGAGAAAGCAGTATATACTTTCCACCCTGAGTAGTCCAATTTCTTGGACTCCTTATCAGGTGGCTTGTCCACATCCAGTGTTCCCGGAACGCAGGAAAACGCTGTTGATCACCAACCCCTCCGCAGAGGGGTGCTCCGAGAAACCGGACAGTGAACCTGTAGGGACCACATACTTGAGCCATTATGGTCGAAGGTGCTGGACAAGAAGCTGGCCACTGCCACAGCTCTAGGGCCAGGCCAACAATGGCTTCGGTCACCGGGAAGGCCTCGGTAGGAGAATCCCCTCGGTCCAGTATCTCTGGGAGGGGATACCTGGCCCGTTTTGAAACTGGTTCGAGCTTCATCCCAGTGGATTCTGAGATGAGTCGAAGCATACCTAAGAACGAGGATGGGTTCTCATCCACCGACTGACCTCCAGTGGACTCCAGATCAAGTGGCCTGGAGAACAAGTAGGAGTTGTTGTCAGACTCCGAGGAGTCTGTGAACAACTGCCGAGTGCCTGAGCCACCCTCCACATGCCGAGGTTGATCGAGAGTGAGGGTGACAGACAATCAATGGGGAAAACCCTGATCCGACCGAGAATCCTTGGTCGGGGCCCCAGTCTTCGGTTGTGGAGGCGGAGGTTCCACCACAATGGGTGGTGCAGCTGGTTTCAGCCGAACAACCAGTGCCGGCTTTGGCTCCTCGACCACCATGAGGGGTTGCTTCGGCCACTCCGGTAACAGCCACTTAATGGCAGAAGAAGGTGACGGAGTCGGCTTATTCCTGGACAATAAGAGCTGCTGCCACAATAAATCCAAGCACTGATGCAACTTGCGCCGGAGCCTATCCTCTGAAGAGGACGACAAGGATGAGCGGCGCTGCTGCTTTCCATGGTGCCAAGACCGAGACCGCCGACGGTGGGACTGGCTGGACCTGGAAGAGGTCCGAGCCAAGACCTTGGGGATTCCGAGGGTGGGTCGAGGGGGCGGAAACCCACTCTTCCCTCGGTTCAGGGACCTTAACCAGGGACTCTGGCACAGGAGGCACAGGCAAGTCCTCGGTTTCCACCAAGGGAACTGGTGAAGAAGGGTTTTCGGCTTCTTCAGTCGACAAACCGTCGACGGGTCGAGAAAAATCTTGACTGCGTCGACGGTTGTCTTGGCCGCCTGACCTGACGAGGACACCGTGAAGCCAGCGGCCTTAGCCACAACCTCGACCAAAGTCGACTGACCACTATTCAGGGAAGGGGACCTCTCCCACTCCCACAAACGTCGACGGTGGGACTTACCTTTGGAGTCCTTCTTTTTGGACAGAGAAGAAGGTCCTGATGGCCCTTCTCCCTTGGTGGAGAGGGATTGGCAAAGCTCCTTAAAAGAAGCTGTATAAGAAGAGCCCAAGGAGAGCGGGATAAATGCCGTGACTGAGGAAGATGAAGATGTGACCTGGCCTGCCTCCTCCTTGAGGGTGCTCATCTGCTCCAGCTGGTCTGCCGAGCCCACCGCCCGCGGACACCGCCTCCTCCTTCAACTTAACCTGGAGGATAACATTTTCAGGGCGCCCAAAAGCAGTCAGGGCAGTGCAGTCCTCCAAGACCCGAGGCGAAAAGGATTTGCATAGTCGCAAGCCTGCTGAGGTCATGTCTAGTCCTAGGCAGTAAGCATGTGGAGTGCGGGTCGGTCTGGGACATCTTCACTCACAGGGCACCGGACATTTAAATCCGGAGTTGATTTGTCCATCGCACTAGGAAAAGAACACCAAGTCTTTTAAACTTTAGAATAAGTTTGGTTTAACGAAGGTGTGGATCAGGCCTAAAGCATGGAGCGCAAAGGAGGAACCTGAGCTTCCAAGCGGTAAGGAAGATCTGGCGTCATGGGGCGGGCAGTGTTTCCACCTGGGTGGGTGGGAGGAGCCAGTTTGAAGACCTTCCGGCAAGATTTAAAGCAGCAAGGAACCTGCCAGTAAATGTAGATTGAACAACATATCCACGTCCCTAGAAAATCCTTTTTAAACAGACTTTTGTAACCTTCATTGGAACTTCTCGTTTAATAATATAACTAGAAACAGGTTTATCAATCGTTCAGCCTGGTACTGAAAAAGATTACCCAGGAGACATTTTTCAGAAAGGAAAAATACCTGGAGGGTCCCATCCATCTCGAAAGAAGGATGGAATTATGTTTTGTAACCAAAGTCCAACTTTCAGGTTTCATCCTTAGAGCTCCATTCCTCCGATTCCATGAGATCTGGTTGTTGCACTTTTATTTTTTTTTGGGGGGGGGGTTCTGTCTATTTCAAGGTGTCTTAACGATTTGTGAACAAATAAATCTTGCCTTCATGAACAATTCGCAAAACAGCTGGGAATACTGTCCTGTACATGATGTCTGCTTCCTGTCACATTGCTTGAACATCAAATTTTTCCTTTTTTGCCTGG
Organism: Neoceratodus forsteri; assembly: GCA_016271365.2. Taxonomy (NCBI): domain Eukaryota; kingdom Metazoa; phylum Chordata; order Ceratodontiformes; family Ceratodontidae; genus Neoceratodus; species Neoceratodus forsteri. The sequence goes on from CM057457.1 coordinate 341,511,244, forward strand.
TGGCAAAACTGAGACTAGGTAAGATCCAAATAATAACACAATCTTGTAGCAGTGTTTTCTTCCTTGTTGCCAGTGCTAACACCATCTCTGGTTCTAACTCCATCCCACTGAACTTCTCAATACAAGTGAGATGGCCATCAACCCCAGGTCCGAACAAATTGGTACCAAAGAAGGGGACATCCACCAGTTTGTGCTGGGTATTGGCGGTAAAGGTCGAAATCCACAGACAAGCCCCGGAGGCACATAGCTACTGCAGCGGCCATGGACCTGGTGCAAGAATCACCAATGCCCAGGGCCATTTGGAACTGCTGTTTGGAAACAGCATGGCTTTGGTCCTGAACTGCCTTGACTGGCATCTGCAGATCAGCCAAGAGCGGAGGAAGAACCTGATCCAGGGTGCCTAACAAGCCATGGGCAAAACTAGCCATTTGAAGGACAGCACTTATATGCCAAAGTCCAAGGGAAGAGGCCACGTATGCTTTCTTGGCAGCGTGATCCAACTCCTTTGACTCCCTGTTGGGAGGTTTACCTACATCCCCCAACTTTTCCTGATCAGCAGTAAACAGATTCTGCAACCAAGCCATCTGCAGGAGGATGGTCAGTAAGCCCAGCAAGATACCTGGTAGGAACCAAGTACTTGCAAACTATATGGACAGACAGTTTGGGCAGGAAGCTGGATGCTGCCACAGGTCCAGGCCAGGCAGAGCTGAGAATGGCAGCTGTAACTGGAAAAATAACACCAGGAGAGAGATCCCTGTCAATGATCTCCATTATAGGATACTGAGCCCATTTCTGGACAGGCTCCAGTGGGGTCTATGTAGACTCAGACATCAGACGGAGGAAGGCCCTGAAAGTAGTAGGCCCTTGCTCTGCCTCAAGGTCCTTCCCAGACTCCTGGTCACAGCCTGGGGTCCAGTGGGAGCGCATCAAAGAGATCTTGGCTTCCAAGGACTCCTCAAAGACCAGATGGGCCCTCGAATCACCACTGACTTGGCAGTGTTCACTGATCTGCATTACAGTGACTGGCAGTCAAAAGGGAAGCCCCAGGGCCCGCCAAGCCAACTAAGGAGGAGCCAGCGTCCTTGAGCTGCGGAGGTGTGGGTCCACCAGAATAGGTGGAGAGGTAGGTGCTGGCTGAACTGGAGGTGTCAGCACTGGCTTGGGCTGCAGTGGCCATGGAAGCGCCAGAGTGCACTGATGCATCAGTAGGGAACTACTGCCCATGCCTAGCAGCAACTGCTGCCAGACAAACTCCTCATAGCAGTGTCGCATCTTACAAAAGAGACTGTCCTCCTCCTCCTCCAAAGAGGAAGAGGATGAGAAGCATCGATGGCATCTCCTGCCTAAGTGTCAAGAATGGGACCAATAACATCAGGAACTACTCAACCTCAAGCTACAAGACCTCAACCGCCAAAAATAGTCCTACATCAAGGAGGGGCATGGAGCTTGAGAAGGATGCCAGGAAAGCCCCAAGAGGTCAGGCTCCAAAGGGGAAGGATCCAGCTCAGCGTGCTGATCTATTCTGCATGGAGAGAGAAATTACAGTTATGTAAAAACTTATCATAACAGCAGATCTTCGAGAACAGCTCTTGCAGCAGGTTACACCCTAAGGACTGAAGTTGGCAGGCAGCAGCACCCACAGAAAACTTCTAGCTAGCTATACCCAGCGGGACTCACCACATCGTCCACGACGTCAGATGCATCATAAAGGAGGGTCCCCAGCATACCTCAGTTCTCCCATGGGAGACTCCCAGCATAGCAATATGATTCTGAAGGGGGGGCTGACAATCCTCTTCCAGAGGAAGAGTAACAAATGAATGTGTGTTCTGAAACAGCACTGAATCAAGCATACCTCCTGATAGGAAGGTGGGAGGGAAACTACCAGCTGCAAGAGCTGTTCTCGAAGATCTGCTGTTACGGCAAGTTATTACATAACTGTACTATATAACTTTAAGATACAGCTCTGGCAGCAGGTTACACCTTAAGTTCGGATTCCCAAGCAGTAAAGGGTGTAGGCTAACCCATTCGGGAGGAGGAGGATAGGACAGATCCAGGAAATAAACCACCTAGGACAAATGTCCCTGGAGGACAGCCAGACCGAAGCCCGCTCTATGTCTGGAGGAAATGTCTAGACTGTAATGCCTGATGAAGGTTTGCACTGTACTCCAAGTAGCAGCTGCACAAATGGTTGTCAGTGAACCATTTTTCAGTGCAGCAAACGAAGTAGCCACCCCCCTAGCAAAGTGGCCCTTTACCGATCCCGTTAAGGGTTGGTGGAGATTCTGATAGCAAAACTTTATGCAGTTAGCCAACCATCTAGAAAGCATCTGTTTTGACACAGGTGCCCTCAGCATCCTGTGAGCAAAAGACAAAAATAGCTGACCGGACTGTTGATGCGATCTGGTCCTGGTCAGGCAGAACCTGAGAATCCAGTGTACATCTAAGGTGTACAGTAAAGCTTCCCCTTTATTGGTGTAGTTAGGATAGTATACCAGAAGGTCGATATCCTGATTCAAGGTTAATGCTGAGACCACCTTGGGAAGAAATTTAGGACTAGTCCTTAAGGACACCCTGTTCTTATGAAAAATTAAATAAGGTTCCGTGCACATGAGTACTCGGAACTCCAAAATTCTCCTGGCGGAGGTAACAGCAACTAAAAATAACACCTTCCAAGAGAGAGAAGGGCGTAGCTCGCAATCTCTGCAGCCGGTTCAAAAAGAGTCAGCGTAAGCTGCTCTAGGACAAAAGGAAGATCCCAAGGAGGAACTGGGACCTTGATATGTGGTCTCAGATGCAGGATACCATGCAAAAAAGCACGTGAAGCATCTAGCTGTGCCAGAGCCCGCTGACCTACCGGTGTGTGATATGCCAAGATGGCACACAGGTGTACCTTCAAGGAGGTATATGTTAACTCTGTGTGGAACAGGGACAGGAGGTAATCCAAGACTGACCTTTCGAGGCAATGAAACAGATTAAGATCCAGAGCCTTGGCCCACAGACAAAACCTGTGCCATTTCATGGCATAGGCGGCATTAATGGAGGGCTTCCTAGCTGCTACCAGTATGTCAGCAACACCCTGAGACACACCACGTCTAAGAATGGCTACGTCCTTAGTAGCCAAGCGTGCAGGTTCAGGGATTTGGGATTCGTATGAACCAGGGATCTGGGCTCCTGGGACAGTAAATGAGAGCTGACCGGCCAAGGAAAAGGAGGCTCTTGAGCCAGCTGGTGTAGCAGTGGAAACCAGATGTGTCTGGGCCAAAAGGGCACCACGAGAAAAAAATCAGATGCCACGTCTGCCTGAAGCTTGAAAAGAACCCTCTGGATCAAAGGGATGGGTGGGAAAGCATGGAGGAACCTGCCCGTCTAGGAGAGGGACAATGTATCTCACCAGAAAACACTAGGTTCTGGATCTAGTGAGCAAAAATTGGGCAGTTTTGCCTCGTATGGGGACGCGAATAAGTCTATGTCTGGTGTCCCCCATTTAGGAACAGGTCCTCTGCGACCTCTTAAAGAAGTTCCCACTTGTGAGCTCTAGCTCGTGACCAGCTCAGTATATCTGCAACTGTGTTATCGACACCGGGAACATATACTGCTGTAATCGTGGCGGCGTGCTGCAGTACCCAATCTTACACTCGCTTTGCCTCACTGCAAAGTTGGCAGGAGTGACTGCCTCCCTTCTTGTTGATGTAGTAAACCATTGAGGTATTGTCTGTCTGGACTAATACATGTCCTGGTGGAATCTTTGACTGCAGGGTCAGTAGAGCATATAGGACCACCCTCATCTCCAGGATACTGATGTGAAGGTGCGACTCCGGGAGGACCAGGGTCCTTGAATCCTGATTCTGTTCAAATGAGCTCCCCACCCAATCCCCAAAGCATCCGTGGTGAGTATCAGAGATGGAGCAGACACCAAGAAGGGGGGCTCCCCTGGTGAGATGCCCCGGGACGAGCCACCACTGCAGATCCTAAACGACTGGCTTTGTGATCTTGATGACCTGATCTAGGCGATCCTGCCATTGGTCCCATTGGGCTCTCAGTGTCCACTGAGTGACCCTCATGTGGAGACGGCCCAGGGGAAATGTTGCGATGGCTGCCACCATGTGTCCTAATAGGCGGGCAAGGTTCTTGCAGGAACCTACTTTTTCGATGTAATGTCCCCTATCAGAGTCCGAATGCATTCCGCCCTGTCAGCCAGGCAGGAAAGCTCTTCCTTGGTGGGTGTCCAGAACTGCACCACTGAACTGTAACCTTTGTGAGGGAACAAGGGACTACTTTTCCTGATTGACGGTGATACCCAGTGACCCGAACAGGGAATGTGTATCCTGTATTACCTTTATCAGTGCCTCTTGAGAAGGGGCCATGAGAAGCCAGTCATCCAGATAGTTGAATATGTAGTGGCCCTGCCTTCTGAGGGCTGCTGCCATGACCGCCAGGCATTTGGTAAAATCATGCAGTGCTGAGGACAGGCTAAATGGGAGTGCTCGGAACTGGTAATGGCACCCCAGGAACTTGAACTGCAGGAAAGTACAGTTACGTAAGAGCTTATCGTAACAGTAGTTCTTCAAGAGGAGCTCTTGCAGCAGACTATAACCATTAGGACTAATGTCATAGGCCTTAGAACACACTGGAAAAAAACTTAGCTAGCAGTACCCCCAATGTCGACTCTACCCCGATGTCAGTTACCCTATGAAAGGGGGTGGACCCCAGCTCCAGTTCCACCTCTGTTCACCCGCCAAGACCCGCGAATGGACCCAGCAAGTGAACCAAGTGAAGCCTATCGAAGACATGCTGAAAACCTCTCTGGGGGAAGGACAGCGGGAAAGCAGCACCTGCTGCAAGAGCTCCTCTCGAAGATCTACTGTTACAGTAAGTTCTTATTTAACTGTACTATCTTACTTCGAGGGGGAGCTCCTGCAGCAGGCTATAACCATTACGACTGAATCACAAGCAGTCCCACACCAAGGAGGTGACCAACCCTGGGAGGAGGAAGATGGAAATTGATGGCTGAAAGACAGCACGGTTAAGACAAAAGTCCCTGAAGGACTGCCAGATCAAATCCGGCATGGCACCTGGAGGTAATGTCCAGGCTATAGTGCTTAAAGGTTTGCAGTGAATTCCAAGTAACAGCAGCACACGTCTCGAATAGAGACATTCTTCAGAGAGGCGAAGGAGGTAGAAACTCTTCTGATGGAATGACCTCTTACTGTGCCCGGCAGAGGTTTGTTGTGCTTGTCATAGCAGAATACAATACAATGGACAAGCCACCAGGAAATGGTTTGTTTATATACTGGTTTGCCCAGATGCTGTGGCACAAAGGCCACAAACAATTGCTCCGATTTATGGTGTACCGTCGTACGTATGAGGTAGTACCTCAGCGCCCTGTGCACATCCAAGATGTGTAGGAGAGCCTCTCCCCTATTAGCAGGGGCAGAATAATAAACTGGAAGGTCAACCGACTGGTTTAGGGTCAGTTCTGAGACCACTTTGGGAAGTAACTTATGATTCGTTCTGAGAAAACCCTTTCCCTATGAAACATTAAATAAGTCTCCTTACACATCAGGGCCTGAAGCTCGGAAACTCTTCGAGCTGAAGTAACTGCACCCAAAAAACAAACCTTCCGGGAAAGTTAATGCAGCTTACACTCTGCTGCAGGTTCAAAAGGAGGTAGAGAGCTTCTCCAACACAAAAAGGAGATTTCAGGGAGGGATAGGATCCCGAATGGGAAGCCTCAAATGCAAAATGCAGCGTAAAAAGGTGTGGGCCACGTACAACTGAGCCAAGGCCCTGTCCCCAAAGAGGACGTAATAAACAGAAATAGCCCACATGTGCACCTTTATGAAAGAGTAGCTCAAACCTTGCTGGTATAAGGAGAAGAGGTACTGTAACACTGAGTTCACCAGACAAGTAAGGGGGTCCAGATGGCAACATGAAGCCCATAAAAACGTTTCCACTTCACAGCGTAACTGGATCAAGTAGAAGGCTTTCTTGCCAAAACAAGAACATCCGCCACCTCTTGTGAGACCCTGTACTTCAATTTGGCTACGACTGCAGGAGCCATGCAAGAAGGTGCAGCGACCCGAGATCAGGATAAACCAGTCTGCCCTGCTCCTGGGACATCAACTGCGAGCATATTGGCAGCAGAATTGGAGGTTCTGAGGACAACCGCTGATGTAGTGGCAATCAGATCTGCCAGGGCCAAAGAGGGGTGATTAGAATCATCTGAGCCCCTCGCCTGAATGTTCAACAAGACTTTCTGAATGAGAGGAAAGGGAGGAAAGCGTAAAGAAACCTCCCTGCCCAACAAAGGAACAATGCATCTGGCCAGAAAACACCAGGCTTGCACAAGCAGAAAAGCGGCAGTTTGGTGTTGTGTGGAGAGGCAGAGGTCCAGCTCTGGATAACCCCAAGTGCCAAAGAGCTGGTCCGCTATGGACTGAAGCAGCTCCCATTCATGTGCCTTGGACTGAGACCTGCTTAAGCTATCTGCCAAAGTCATTTTGGGTGCCTGGAACATGCACCGTGGACAGGGATATGTGACGCTCCAGCGCCCAATACCAGCTCTCATCACCTCCCTGCACAGGGGGTAGGAGTGAGTTCCCCCCTTGCTTGTTGGTGTAGAAGACAACCACCATGTTTTCCATCTGAATGAGAAGACAGCCAGGTACAAGGTCCTCCTGAGAGGCATTTAGAGCACTGAGGACTGCTCGCATTTCCAGCACATTCATGTGGAGGGTGTGCTCCACTGAGGTCCAGACATCCTGGGTCTGTTGGACCCCAAGGTGTGCCCCCCAGCCTAAATTGGAACAGTCTTTTGTCAGAGACCGTTTGGGGGGCTTCAGATAAAAGGGCCCCCCCCACTCCAAGTTGAGGGGTCCAATCACCAAAGTAGGGTCCTCCAGACTGGCTTCAAGATCCTGACCATCTGGTCTAGACCGACGGAGCTCTGATCCCACAGCACCCTGAGCATCTTGTGGGATCCCCATATGGAGGTGGGCTAAGGGAGTTACAGGGATGGCCACCACCATGTACCCCAGAAGTCTTAGGTAGGTCCTGGCTTGGACCAGAGGGGTTATGAGAACCGAACTGCAATCTCCTGCAGGTGATCTCTGCTGTCCTGGGAAGACAGGCCATGCCCTGGACCGAATCCAGGATCACACCTATAAAGATGAGTCTTTGGCTGGGCTCTGGGAGACTTCAGCAAATTCAGGTGCTCTCCACTTCTCAGAATAAAGTATAAGTGTCTCAGAGAGCTTGAATTAGGTGCATCCTTGTTGGGGCCATGAGCAGCCAATCACTGCGGTAAGGAAAGATGTAATGCCCTTTGCACCTTAGGCTGCAGCTACCACTGCCAGGCACTTGGTGAAAACTCAAGGGTGGTGGAGAGGCCGAATGGGAGAACCCAAAACTGATAATGTTCCCGTGGGCGGAACCTCAAGCACTTCCTGTGAGGGAAAGACACATTTCATATACACATCTTGCAGGTCCAGGAACAGAGCCAGTCTCCTGGTGCAGCAGGGAATGAGACCTGGTAGGGTCACTATCCTGAACCTTCTGTATGTGATATAATCATTTAGAAAGCTGAGGTCCAGGATGGGCCGAAGATCTCGTATCTTCTTTGGAACCAGGAAGAAATGGAAGCAACCTACCTTCTTTGCTGCTGCTGCACAGGAACTGGTTCTATTGCCCTTTTTGCAAGAGGGCCTGAATCTCTCCTATGAGGGAATGTGAGGAGGAGGATATCTGGAGGACTTTGGCAGAGTTTCTGGAGGGATCTTGGTGAACTACAGAGTGTACCTCTCCTTATGATGTCTAGGACTCACTGGTCCACAGAGATTGAGCTCCATCCCTCCAGATGGAGGGAGAAGCGATCCCCTACCACCTCCCCTGCTGCCTCCTCTGGAGGAGGGGGGTGGTCGACAGGGAGTCATTGGGCAGAGAGACTGGTGAGGAAATTTGGGCCCCTAAAGGGAGCACCTCCAGGTTGCCGGTCTTCCTTCTGAAGCCACCCCTCTGGCCCTGCGGGTGTCCATGGGCTTGCCAGCCTGAGGGCTTATGAAATGGCCATTTTCAGCATGTGTCTGGTCCCCCCAGCCATTTGTCGGATGGCCCAGACAGATTTACCTGACTCCTGATGATGAGAGATAGGACTCTCAGTCTCCTGCCCAAAGAGTACAGAACCCTGGAACAGGAGGTTCCTGATTCTGGACTGCAGATCCTGGTGGAATCCTAAGACACTTAACCAGGCATGGTGCCAGAGGCAGACACCGGATGCTGCTGCCCTGGTTGGCGTATCCACAGTGTCAGACGAGGCACCAAGGACATGAGTGCACATGTCCGAGCCAGATTTCAATATGTTCAGAAGCTCTCTCTTCTGTGTGGAGCCTGGCAGGGCACTCGCTAGCTCCTGTCCCTTCTCCCAAAGTGCATTTTTGTACTGGACCATATGCATGAGGTAATTTAGGGAATGAATGGAGCAGGTGGAGGCAGAATACACCTTCTTGCCCACCTGGTCAAAGTAATGGGATTCCGGGTCAGAGGCTGGGAGCGGAGATGTTTTGGCTGCTTAGCTTTATCATGAGCAACCGTAATCACTGAAGAGTCCACCTGAGGATTTTTTGCCAGGAAAGGCTCATCCCTCGGGGCCTTGTATAGCCTGTCCGACTTCTTAGGAACCACTGGGACTGAAGCTGGATGCTTCCAAGTTATCCTGGTAAGGTCTTGGAAAGTGTCAACCAAAGGAGGCACCACTAAGGGCTTGGGCTCCTTCTGCCTCAGGTAACAAGCCAGTCTCTGGCGTTCCGGATGCAGGTCCTCCCCATTTCCCATTCATTAGAGGTCTGGATGTACCTCATGATGTCTATAAAGGCTGGATTGTCAGGAGACTAGCAGGGTAGATCTCTGTCCTCAGGAGAACCCCTAACTCCTGAGAAAGGTAAAAAGGGAGGAAGATGGACTCTTGGACTGGGAAGAGTCCAAGCTGAATCTCTGAGAACTACCCTTGCCCGGACGTCGATGGCCAACGGACTGACGCTGGCTCCAGGACAGATGACAGAGCTTGAACGATGTCCAGTATGGGAGTGAGCCGACCAAGACCAGCGACTAGATTCACTGATGGGGAGGGATCATGTCAAGGTCTCCTCTCACCACCGATTTGAGAAACGTAAAGATTAAGTAGCTGGGGAGCTCCATTAAGGCAGGAGGCTGGGTGAGGGCTATCATAAGACCAATCCAAGGCGACAGTACAAGGGCTAGTTTCGGGCAAAGTTGTGGAGCTTTGGACAAGGACCAAGAGTTGTCGGATTGGCTGTTGCCTCCAGGAAAATCGCCTGTGCTATCAAAACAGTTCTCCTGCAACCAGCAGGCACACTTCAAGTCCAGTTAATTAGCTATGCTCGGACTGGGTCCCGAGGATTCCCGCCGGTGCTTGCCACAAGCCAGCACTGCACTAGGGAGCCATGAGATTTCACTAATGCAGGGTGATGGTGGGGGACCTCTGGCAGGTCTCTCTCCCCTCCACTTTGAGAAAGGAAAAGATTTAGTAGCTGGGAGCCCATTTAAGGCAGGAGGTTTTGGTGGAGGCTATTATCAGACCAACTTCGGAGACATGGACAAGGGCTAGTTTTGCACCAAAGTTGTAGAGGAGCCAGAGAGAGTACCAAGATTGGTCGGATTACGCCGCTTTCTCGGGAAAATCACCTGGGCTGCCGATCAGTTCTCCTGCAACCGAGCAGTACCGACTCAAGTGATTAATTCAGCTAAGTTTTGACTGTGTCTCGACAGGTTCGCCGGTGCCACAACAAGCCGCACCTGCACCGGAGCCATGAGATTTCACGATGCGAGGGTTAGGGGACCTTCCAGGTCAAGGTCTCCTCTCACCCAATTGATTTGAGAATGAAAGATTTAGTAGCTGGGAGCTCCATTTAAGGCAGAAGGACTGGGAGGAGGCGACGCCATTAGACTAACTCGCGCCACAGGACAAGGCTAGTTTCGCGCTGTGTTGTAGAGGAGCTGTGGACAAAGGACCAAGATCGGATTAGCCGTCGCTTCTCCGGGAAAATGTCGCTGGGCTTGAAACAGTTCTCCTGCAACCAGTGAGTGCACGACTTCAAGTCAGTTAATTCATCTTGTTTCGATTAGTCTGAGGTGGTTCGCGGTGCTTGCAAAACAAGTTGGCACCTCAAGGTCTCTCTCCCCTCCACTTGAGAAACGAAAGATATAGTAGCTGGGGAGCTGAATTTAAGGTAGGAGGCTTGGGTGAGGGCGACGCCATCAGAAAATACCCCCACACAGGACAAGGTTAGTTTTGCACCAAAAGTTGCAGAGAGCTGTGACAAAGGACTAAGAGTTCATCGATTCGTCTGTCAGTTCTGAAGGGAAAATCCGCCGGGCCCAAAACAGTTCTCCTGCAGCCAGCAGGCACACTTCAAACCCAGCATCTGCGAGCTTCGTGGTCCCGAGGAGGCCCAACGTGCTTGCCACAAAAAGTCGCACTCACTCTGGAGTCATGGATTTCACTGATGCGAGGGGGGACCCCAGGTCAAGCTCTCTCACCTCCGTTTGAAACAAAAAGATTTAGTAGCTGGGGCCATTTAAGGCAGGAGGGCTTTGGAGAGGGTTATCCGACCACCCTCGCGATACAATACAAGGGCTAGTTTGTGCCAAAAGTTGTTGAGAGCTGTAGACAGAGTACCAGAGTTGTTTGATTCGCTGCCGCTTCTCCAGGGAAAATCACCGGGCTGCCGAATCAGTTCTCCTGCGTTCAGCAGGGCACGACTTCATGTCCAGTTAATTCAGCTGTTTCTGACTGTGGTCCTGACGTCTTGCCGTGTTTGCCACAACAAGCCGCACTCCACTCGGGAGCCATGATTTTATTGATGCGGCTAGGGGGGACCTTCGGTCAAGGTCTCCTCTCACCTCCGATTTGAGAAACGAAAAGATTTAGTAGCTGGGAGCCCAATTAAGGTAGGAGGCTTGGGTGAGGCTATGGCCACAGGGCTACTCGGCGGCCTGGACAGGGCTAGTTCGGCCAAAGTTGTAGAGGAGCTGTGGACAAAGGACCAGAGTTCGTTTGATTCGTGTCGCTTCTCCAGAAAATCGACGCCGGCTGTCGAAACAGTTCTCCTGGACCCAGTGGGCAGACTTCAAGTCCTCTTAATTCAGCTTAGTTTGACGTTGTCCCGAGGAGGCCCACTGGTGCTTGCTACAAGCTGGCACCTCCACACGGGAGCCACCAGATTTCCCTGATGTGAGAACGGGGTCCCCAGGTCAAGGTCTCTCCTCACCCTCCGATTTGAGAAAGAAAGATTTAGTAGCTGGGAGCCCATTAAGGCAGAGGGTTGGTGAGGGCGGTGTCATCAGACCAATCCCGCACAAAGGACAGGCTAGTTTTGTTGTGGTAGAGGAGCAGTGGACAAAGGACCAAGAGTTCATTGTATTCGCTTATAGCTTCTCCAGGAAAATCACTCTGGGCTGCCGGTTCTCCTGCAACCAGCAGGGGATGATTTCAAGTCCAGTTAATTTAGCAAGTTTTGGACTGTGGTCCCGGGAGGCCCTCCGGTGCTTGCCACAACAAGCCAGCACCTCACTGGAGCCACGATTTCACTGATGGGTGGTGATGGTTACTTTCCTGGTCAAGGTCTCCTCTCACCCATCTGATTTGAAATGAAAAGATTTAGGCTGGGGAGCTCCATTTAAGGCAGAAGGGTTTGGGAGGAGGCGGCGTCATCAAGCCAATCCCGGCGCCACAGGACAAGAGCCAGATTTAGGCGCCGAGTTTGTAGAGGAGCTGTGGACAAAGGACCAAGAGATCGTCGGATTCGCCGTTGCTTCTCCAAGGAAAATCACCGCTGGGCTGCCGAATCAGTTCTCCTGCAACCAGCAAGGGCACGACTTCAAGTCCAGTTAATTCAGCTTGTTGCTCGGACTGTGGTCCTGACATTAGGCCTTGCCGATGCTTGCTCATAAGAAGCTGGCAATTTCCTTCCTGGGAGGCATGAGATTTCACTGGATGCGAGGGGAGGGGGGACCCTGCAGGTCAAGGTCTCCCTCTCACCCATCTGATTTGAGAAATGAAAAAGATTTAGTAGCTGGGGAGCTCCATTTAAGGCAGAAGGGCTTGGGAGGAGGGCGACTTCATCAGACCAATCCCCGGCGCCACAGGACAAGGGCTAGTTTCGGCGCCAAAAGTTGTAGAGGAGCTGTGGACAAAGGACCAAGAGATCGTCGGATTCGCCGTTGCTTCTCCAGGGAAAATCACCTCTGGGCTGCCGAAACAGTTCTCCTGCAACCAGTAGGGGCACGACTTCAAGTCCAGTTAATTCAGCTTAAGTTTCGGACTGTGGTCCCGAGGAGGCCCGCCGGTGCTTGCCACAACAAGCCGGCACCTCAAGGTCTCCCTCTCACCCCTACGATTTGAGAAACGAAAAAGATTTAGTAGCTGGGGAGCTCCATTTAAGGCAGGAGGGCTTGGGTGGAGGGTGACGTCATCAGACCAATCCCCGGCGAGACAGGACAAGCGTTAGTTTTGGCACCAAAAGTTGCAGAGGAGCTGTGGACAAAGGACCAAGAGTTCGTCGGATTCGCTGTCAGTTCTCCAGGGAAAATCGCATGGCTGGGCTGCCAACAGTCTTTCATGCAACCAGCAGGGCAATGAACTTCAAGTCCAGTTAATTCAGCTTAAGTTTCGACTGTGGTTCCGGTGGAGGCTTCAGCTAGGCACAACGCCGGGTACCTCAAGGTCTCCCTCTCACCCCTACGATTTGAGAAACGAAAAAGATTTAGTAGCTGGGGAGCTCCTTTTAAGGCAGGAGGGCTTGGGTGGAGGGTGACGTCATCAGACCAATCCCCGTCGAGACAGGACAAGCGTTAGTTTTGGCACCAAAAGTTGCAGAGGAGCTGTGGACAAAGGACCAAGAGTTCGTCGGATTCGCTGTCAGTTCTCCAGGGAAAATCGCCGCTGGGCTGCCGAAACAGTTCTCATGCAACCAGCAGGGGCACGACTTCAAGTCCAGTTAATTCAGCTTAAGTTTCGGACTGTGGTCCCGAGGAGGCCCAACGGTGCTTGCCACATCAAGCCGGCACCTCCACTCGGGAGCCACGAGATTTCACTGATGAGAGGGGGAGGACCCTCAAGGTCAAGGTCTCCCTCTCAACTCTCCGATTTGAGAAACGAAAAAGATTTAGTAGCTGGGGAGCTCCATCTAAGGCAGGTGGGCTTGGGTGGAGGGCGACGTCATCAGAGCAATCCCCGGTGACACAGGACAAGGGCTAGTTTCGGTGCCAAAAGCTGTAGAGGAGCTGTAGACAAAGGACCAAGAGTTCGTCAGATTCGCCGTCGCTTCTCCTGGGAAAATCGTCGCTGGGCTGCCAAAACAGTTCTCCTGCAACCAGCAGGGGCATGACTCCAAGTCCAGTTAATTCAGCTTAAGTTTCGGACTGTGGTCCCGGGGAGGCCCGCCGGTGCTTGCCACGACAAGCCGGCACCTACACTCGGGAGCAACAAGATTTCACTGAAACGAGGGTGAGGGGGGGGACCCTACAGGTAAAGGTCTCCCTCTCACCACTCCGATTTGAGAAACGAAGAACATTTAGTAGCTGGGGAGCTCCATTTAAGGCAGGAGGGCTTGTGTGTAGGGCGACGTCATCAGAACAATCCCCGGCGACACAAGACAAGGGCTAGTTTCGGTGCCAAAAGTTGTAGAGGAACTGTGGACAAAGGACCAGAGTTCGTCGGATTCGCCGTCGCTTCTCCAGGAAAAATCGACGCTCTGCTGCCGAAACAGTTCTCCCGCAACCAGCAGGGGCACGACTTCAAGTCCAGTTAATTCAGCTTAAGTTTCAGACTGCGGTCCCGAGGAGGCCCACCGGTGCTTGCCACAACAAGCCAGCACCTCCACTCGGGAGCCACGAGATTTCCCTGATGCAAGGACAAGGGGGGGCCCTCCAGGTCAAGGTCTCCCTCTCACGCCTCTGATTTGAGAAACGAAAAAGATTTAGTAGCTGGGGAGCTCCACTTAAGCAGGAGGGCCTGGGTGGAGGGTGACATCATCAGACCAATCCCCGGCGACACAGTACAAGGACTAGTTTCGGTGCCAAAAGTTGTAGAGGAGCTGTGGACAAAGGGCCAAGAGTTCATCGGACTCGCCGTCGCTTCTCCAGGGAAAATCGCCGCTGGGCAGCTGAAACAATTCTCCTGCAACCAGCAGGGGCACGACTTCAAGTCCAGTTAATTCAGCTAAAGTTTCGGACTGTGGTCCTGAGGATGCCCTCCGCCGCTTGCCTCAACAAGGCGGCACCACCACTCGGGAGCCACGAGATTTCACTTATGCGAGGGCGAGGGGTTTCACCCTCCAGGTCAAGGTCTCCCTCTCACCCATCCGATTTGAGAAATGAAAAAGATTTAGTAGCTGGGGAGCTCCACTTAAGGCAGGAGGGCTTGGGTGGAGGGCGACGTCATCAGACCAATCCCCGGCGACACACTACAAGAGCTAGTTTCGGCACCAAAAGTTGTAGAGGAGCTGTGGACAAAGGACCAAGAGTTCTTCGGATTCTCTGTCGCTTCTCCAGGGAAAATCGCAGCTGGGCTGCCGAAACAGTTCTCCTGCAACCAGCAGGGGCACGGCTTCAAGTCCAGTTAATTCAGCTTAATTTTCGGACCGTGGCCCCGTGGGGGCCCGCCTGTGATTGCCACAACAAGACGGGACCTCCACTTGGGAGCCACGAGATTTCACTGATGCGAGGATGAGGGGGGAGACCCTCCAGGTCAAGGTCTCCGTCTCACCCCTCCGATTTGTGAAATGATAAAGATTTAGTAGCTGGGGAGCTTTATTTAAGGCAGAATGGCTTGGGTGGAGGGCGACGTCAACAGACCAATCCCCGGCAACACATGACAAGGGCTAGTTTAGGCACCAAAAGTTGTAGTGGAGCTGTGGACAAAGGACCAAGAGTTCGTCCTATTCGCCATAGCTTCTCCAGGGAAAATCGCAGCTGGGCTGCCGAAACAGTTCTCCAGCAATCAGCAGGGGCACGACTTCTAGTCCAGTTAATTCAGCTTAAGTTTCAGACTACGGTCCCGAGGAGGCCCGCCTGTGCTTGCCACAACAAGTCGGCGCCTCCACTCGGGAGCCACGAGTTTTCACTGATGCGAGGGCGAGGGGGGGATGACCCTCCAGATCAAGGTCTCCCTCTCACCCCTCCGATTTGAGAAACGAAAAAGATTTAGTAGCTGGGAGCTCCATTTAATGCAGGAGGGCTTGGGTGGAGGGCGACGTCATCAGACCAATCCCCGGCGACACAGTACAAGGGCTAGTTTCAGGTCCAAAAGTTGTAGAGGAGGAGTGGACAAAGGATCAAGAGTTCATCGGATTCACCATCAGATCTCCAGGGAAAATCGCCGGTGGGCTGCCGAAACAGTTCTCCTGCAATCAGAAGGGGCACGACTTCAAGTCCAGTTAATTCAGCATAAGTTTCGGACTGTGGTCCGGAGGAGGCCCTACGGTGCTTGCCACAACAAGCCGGCACCTTCACTCGGGAGCCACGAGATTTCACTGATGCAAGGGGGGGGGACCTCCAGGTCAAGGTCTCCCTCTCACCCCTCCGATTTGAGAAACGAAAAAGATTTAGTAGCTGGGGAGCTCCATTTAAGGCAGGAGGGCTTGGGTGGAGGGCGACGTCATCAGACCAATCCCCGGCGATACAGGACAAGGGCTAGTTTTGGTGCCAAAAGTTGTAGAGGAGCTGTGGACAAAGGACCAAGAATTCATCGTATTCGCCATAGTTTCTCCAGGGAAAATCACCTCTGGGCTGCCGATACAGTTCTCCTGCAACCAGCAGGGGCACGGCTTCAAGTTCAGTTAATTCAGCTCAAGTTTCAGACTGTGGTCCCGAGGAGGCCCGCCGGTACTTGCCACAACAAGCCGGCACCTCCACTCGGGAGCCACGAGATTTCACTGATGCGAGGGGGACCCTCCAGGTCAAGGTCTCCCTCTCACCCCTCCGATTTGAGAAACGAAAAAGATTTAGAAGCTGGGGAGCTCCATTTAAGGCAGGAGGGCTTGGGTGGAGGGCGACGTCATCAGACCAATCCCCGGCGACACAGGACAAGGGCTAGTTTCGGCGCCATAAGCTGTAGAGGAGCTGTAGACAAAGGACCAAGGGTTAGTCAGATTCGGCATTCGCTTCTCCAGGAAAATGGCAGCTGGGCTGCCAAACAATTTTCCTGCAACCAGCAGGCGCACGACTCAAGTACAGTTAATTCAGCTTAAGTTTGGGACTGTGGTCCCGGGAGGCCACGCGGTGCTTGCCACAAGCCGGCACCTCCTTTCCGGAGCCACTAGATTCACTGATGGGGGACCCTCCAGGTCAAGGTCTCCTCTCACCCCCGATTTGAGAAACGAAAGATTTAGTAGCTGGGGAGCTCCATTTAAGGCAGGAGGGCTTGGGTGGAGGGCTACGCATCAGACCAATCCTCGCACAGGACAAGGGCTAGTTTTGGTGCCAAAAGTTGTAGAGGAGCTGTGGACAAAGGACCAGGAATTCATCGTGATTCGCCATAGTTTCTCCAGGGAAATCACCTCTGGGCTGCCGATACAGTTCTCCTGCAGCAGCAGGGCACGGCTTCAAGTTCAGTTAATTCAGCTCATGTTTCAGGACTGTGGTCCTGGGAGCCTACCGTGCATTTCACACAACAAGCCGGCACCTCCACTGGAGCCACGTAGATTTCACTGATGCGAGGGGGACCCTCCAGGTCAAGGTCTCTCTCACCCTCCGATTTGAGAAACGAAAAAGATTTAGAAGCTGGGGAGCTCCATTTAAGGCAGGAGGGCTTGGGTGGAGGGCGACGTCATCAGACCAATCCCCGGCGACACAGGACAAGGGCTAGTTTCGGCGCCAAAAGCTGTAGTGGAGCTGTAGACAAAGGACCAAGAGTTCGTCAGATTAGCCGTCGCTTCTCCAGGGAAAATCGCCGCTGGGCTGCCAAAACAATTTTCCTGCAACCAGCAGGCGGACGACTCCAAGTCCAGTTAATTCAGCTTAAGTTTCGGACTGTGGTCCCGGGGAGGCCCGCCGGTGCTTGCCACGACAAGCCGGCACCTCCACTCGGGAGCCATGAGATTTCACTGATACGAGGGCGAGGGGGGAGGGACCCTCCAGGTCAAGGTCTCCCTCTCACCACTCCGATTTGAGAAACGAAGAAGATTTAGTAGCTGGGGAGCTCCATCTAAGGCAGGAGGGCTTGGGTGGAGGGCGACGTCATCAGAACAATCCCCGGTGACACAGGATAAGGGCTAGTTTCGGCGCCAAGAGTTGTAGAGGAACTGTGGACAAAGGACCAGAGTTCGTTGGATTCTCCGTCGCTTCTGCAGGAAAAATCGACGCTCTGCTGCCGAAACAGTTCTCCGGCAACCAGCAGGGGCACGACTTCAAGTCAAGTTAATTCAGCTTAGGTTTCGGACTGTGGTCCCGAGGAGGCCCACCGGTGTTTGCCACAACAAGCCGGCACCTCCACACGGGAGCCACGAGATTTCCCTGATGCGAGGACAAGGGGGGGGAACCTCCAGGTCAAGGTCTCCCTCTCACCCCTCCAATTTGAGAAACGAAAAAGATTTAGTAGCTGGGGAGCTCCACTGAAGCAGGAGGGCTTGGGAGGAGGGCGACGTCATCAGACCAATCCCCGGTGACACAGTACAAGGGCTAGTTTCGGTGCCAAAAGTTGTAGAGGAGCTGTGGACAAAGGACCAAGAGTTCATCGGATTTGCCGTCGCTTCTCCAGGGAAAATCGCCGCTGGGCTGCTAAAACAGTTCTCCTGCAACCAGCAGGGGCACGACTTCAAGTCCAGTTAACTCAGTTTAAGTTTCTGACTGTGGTCCCGAGGAGGCCCGCCGGTGCTTGCCACAACAAGCCGGCACCTGCACTCGGGAGCCACGAGATTTCACTGATGGGGGACCCTCCAGGTCAAGGTCTCCCTCTCACCCCTCCGATTTGAGAAACAAAAAGATTTAGTAGCTGGGGAGCTCCATTTAAGGCAGGAGGGCCTGGGTGGAGGGCGACGTCATCAGACCAATCCAAGGCGACACAGTACAAGGGCTAGTTTCGGTGCCAAAAGTTGTAGAGGAGCTCTGGACAAAGGACCAAGAGTTCGTCGGATTCGCCATTGCTTTTCCAGTGAAAATCACCGCTGGGCTGCCAAACAGTTCTCCTGCAACCAGCAAGGGCATGACTTCAAGTCCAGTTAATTTAGCTTAAGTTTCGGACAGTGGTCCCGAGGATGCCAGCCTGCAAGCTGCCACAACAAGCCAGCACCTCCACTCGGGAGCTACTAGATTTCACTGATGCGAGGGTGATGGTGGGGGACCCTCCAGGTCAAGGTCTCCCTCTCACCCCTCCAATTTGAGAAACGAAAAAGATTTACTAGCTGGGGAGCTCCATTTAAGGCAGGAGGGCTTGGGTGGAGGGCGACTTCATCAGACCAATCCCCGGAGACACTAGACAAGGGCTAGTTTTTGCACCAAAAGTTGTAGTGGAGCTGTGGACAAAGGACCAAGAGTTTGTCAGATTGGCCGTCGCTTCTCCATGGAAAATCGCCTCTGGGCTGCCGAATCAGTTCTCCTGCAATCAGCCGGGGCACGACTTCAAGTACAGTTAATTCAGTTTAAGTTTTGGACTGTGGTCCCGAGGGGGCCTGCCGGTGCTAGCCACAACAAGCCGGCACCTCCATTCGGGAGCCACGAGATTTCACTGATGAGGGGTGGGCACCCTCCAGATCAAGGTCACCCTCTCACCCCTCCGATTTGAGAAACGAAAAAGATTTAGTAGCTGGGGAGCTCCATTTAAGACAGGAGGGCTTGGCTGGAGGGCGACGTCATCAGACCAATCCCCAGTGACACAGGACAAGGGATAGTTTCGGTGCCAAAAGTTGTAGACGAACTGTGGACAAAGGACCAAGAGTTCGTCGGATTCGCCGTCGCTTCTAACGGAAAAATTGATGCTCGGCAGCCGAAACAATTCTCCTGCAACCAGCAGGGACACGACTTCAGGTCCAGTTAATTTAGCTTAAGTTTTGGACTGTGGTCCCGAGGAGGCCCACCGGTGCTTGCCATAACAAGCCGGCACCTCCACTCGGGAGCCACGAGATTTCACTGATGCGAGGGTGATGGGGACCCTCCAGGTCAAGGTCTCCCTCTCACCCCTCCGATTTAAGAAACGAAAAAGATTTAGTAGCTGGGGAACTCCATTTAAGGCAGGAGGGCTTCCGGAGGGTGACGTCATCAGACCAATCCTCGGAGACACTGGACAAGGGCTAGTTTCTGCGCCAAAAGTTGTAGAGGAGCTGTGGACAGAGTACCAAGAGTTCGTGTCATTCGCCGTCGCTTCTCCATGGAAAATCCCCGCTGGGCTGCCGAAACAGTTCTCCTGTAACCAGTAGGGGCACGACTTCAAGTCCAGTTAATTCAGCTTAAGTTTCGGACTGTGGTCCCGAGGAGGCCCGCCGGTGCTTGCCACAACAAGCCGGCACCTCAAGGTCTCCCTCTCACCCCTCCGATTTGAGAAACGAAAAAGATTTAGTAGCTGGGGAGCTCCATTGAAGGCAGGAGGGCTTGGGTGGTGGGCGACGTCATCAGACCAATCCCCGGCGACAAAGGAGAAGGGCTAGTTTCGGTGCCAAACGTTGTATAGGAGCTGTGGAAAAAGGACCAAGAGTTAGTCGAATTTGCGGACGCTTCTCCAGGGAAAATTTCCGCTGGACTGCCGAAACAGTTCTCCTGCAACCAGCAGGAGCACGACTTCAAGTCCAGTTAATTCAGCTTAAGTTTCGGACTGTGGTCCCGAGGAGGCCTGCCGGTGCTTGCCACAACAAGCCAGCACCTCCACTCGGGAGCCACAAGATTTCACTGATGAGAGGCGAAGAGGGTGGCCCTCCAGGTCAAGGTCTCCCTCTCACCCCTCTGATTTGAGAAATGAAAAAGATTTAGTAGCTGGTGAGCTCCATTTAAGGCAGGAGGGCTTGGGTTGAGGGCGACGTCATCAGACCAATCCCCGGCGAGGACAAGGGCTAGTTTGGTGCCAAGAGTTGTGGGAGCGCTGTGAATGAAGGACCAAGAGGTTCGTCGGATTAACACGTCGCTTCTCCAAGGGAAAATCGCAGCTGGGCTGCGAAACTGTTCTCCTGCAACCAGCAGGGGCAAGACTTGAACTCCAGTTAATTCAGCTAAGTTTGGACTGTGGTCCGAGGGAGGCCGCAGTGCTTGCCACAACAAGCCGGCACCTCCACTCGGTAGCCACGAGATTTCACTGCTGCAAGGGTGAGGGAGAGGTCCCTCCAGGTCAAGGTCTCCCTCTCACCCCTCCGATTTGAGAAACAAAAAAGATTTAGTAGCTGGGGAGCTCCATTTAAGGCAGGAGGGCTTGGGTGGAGGTCGACGTCATCAGACCAATCCCCGGTGACACAGGACAATGGCTAGTTTCGGCGCCAAAAGTTGTAAAGGACCTGTGGACAAAGGATCAAGAGTTCGTCGGATTCGCCGTCCCTTCTCCAGGGAAAATCGCCGATGGGCTGCCGAAACAGTTCTCCTGCAACCAGCAGGGGAACGACTTCAAATCCAATTAATTCAGCTTAAGTTTCGGACTGTGGTCCCGAGGAGGCCCGCCGGTGCTTGCCACAACAGGCCGGCACCTCCACTCGGGAGCCATGAGATTTCACTGATGCTAGGGCGAGGGGTGGAGCTGTGGACAAAGGACCAAGAGTTCATCGTATTCACTGTCGCGTCTCCAGGGAAAATCGCCGCTGGGCTGCTGAAACAGTTCTCCTGCAACCAGCAGGGGCACGACTTCAAGTCCAGTTAATTCAGCTTAAGATTCGGACTGTGGTCCCGAGGATGCCAGCCGGTGCTTGCCACAGGAAGCCGGTACCTCCAATCGTGAGCCACGAGATTTAATTGATGAGAGGGCGAGAGGTATGGACCCTCCAGGTCAAGATCTCCCTCTCACCCCTCCGATTTGAGAAACGAAAAAGATTTAGTAGCTGAGGAGCTCCATTTAAGGCAGGAGGGCTTGGGTTGAGAGCGACGTCATCAGTCCAGTCCCCGGCCACACAGGAAAAGGGCTAGTTTAGGCACCAAAAGTTGTAGAGGAGCTGTGGACAAAGGACCAAGAGTTCGTCGGATTCGCCGTCGCTTCTCCAGGGAAAATCGCCGCTGGGCCTCCGAAACAGTTCTCCTGCAACCAGCAGGGGCACGACTTCAAGTCCAGTTAATTCAGCTTAAGTTTCGGACTGTGGTCCCGAGGAGTCCCGCCGGTGCTTGCCACATGAAGCCGGCACCTCCACTCGGGAGCCACGAGATTTCACTGATGCGAGGGCGAGGGGGGGGGACCCTCCAGGTCAAGGTCTCCGTCTCACCCATCCGATCTGAGAAACGAAAAAGATTTAGTAGCTGGTGAGCTCCATTTAAGGCAGGAGTGTTTGGGTGGAGGGCGTCGTCATCAGACCAATCCCCGGCGACACAGGACAAGGGCAAGTTTCGGTGCCAAAAGTTATAGTGGAGCTGTGCACAAAGGAACAAGAGTTCATCTGATTCGCCATAGCTTCTCCAGGGAAAATCGCAGCTGGGCTGCCGAAACAGTTCTCCTGCAATCAGCAGGGGTACGACTTCAAGTCCAGTTAATTCAGCTTAAGTTTTGGACTACTTGGTCCGAGGCCAGCCAGTGCCCACCACAACAAACCCGGCACCTCCACACAGGAGCCACTAGTTTTCACTGATGTGAGGGAGAGGGGGGGATGACCCTCCAGATCAAGGTCTCCCTCTCACCCCTCCGATTTGAGAAACGAAAAAGATTTAGTAGCTGGGGAGGTCCATTTAAGGCAGGAGGGCTTGGGTGGAGGGCGACGTCATCAGACCAATCCCCGGCGACACAGGACAAGGGCTAGTTTCAGCACCAAAAGTTGTAGAGGAGGTGGACAAAGGACCAAGAGTTCATCGGATTCACCGTCAGATCTCCAGAGTAAATCGCTGGTGGGCTGCCGAAACAGTTCTCCTGCAACCAGCAGGGGCACGACTCCAAATCCAGTTAATTCAGCTTAAGTTTCGGACTGTGGTCCCGAGGAGGCCCGCCTGTGCTTGCCACGACAAGCCGGCACTTCCACTCAGGAGCCACGAGATTTGACTGACACGAGGGCGAGGGGGGGGACCATCCAGGTCAAGGTCTCCCTCTCACCACTCCGATTTGAGAAACTAAAAAGATTTAGTAGCTGGGGAGCTCCATTTAAGGCAGGAGGGCTTGGGTGGAGGGCGACGTCATCAGACCAATCCCCGGCGACACAGGACAAGGGCTAGTTTCGGTGCCAAAAGTTGTAGAGGAACTGTGGACAAAAGGACCAAAGTTCGCGGATTAGCGGGATTGCTTCTCTAGGGAAAATAAAGCTGGGCTGCAAAAACAGTTCTCCTGCAACCAGCAGGGGCACAACTTCGAGTCCAGTTAATTCAGCTTAAGTTTCGGACTCTGGTCCCGAGTAGGCCCACCGATGCTTGCCACAACAAGCCGGCACCTCCTCTAGGGAGTCACGAGATTTCCCTGAGGCGAGGATGAAGTGGGTTCCCTCCAGGTCAAGGTCTCCCTCTCACCCCGCCGATTTGAGAAATGAAAAAGATTTAGGAGCTGGGGAGCTCCATTTAAGGCAGGAGGGCTTGGGTGGAGGGAGATGACATCAGACCAATCCCGGACTGGGACAAAGGCGGCTAGTTTGGCCCAAAGTTGTAGAGGAGCTGTGGACAAAGGACCAAGAGTTCGTCGGATTCGCCGTCGTTTCTCCAGGGAAAATCACTGAAGGGCTGCCGAAACAGTTCTCCTGCAACCAGCAGGGGAACAACTTTAAATCCAGTTAATTCAGCTTAAGTTTCAGACTGTGGTCCCGAGGAGGCCAGCCGGTGCTTGCCACAACAAGCCGGCACCTCCACTCGGGAGCCATGAGATTTCACTGATGCTACGGGGGGGACCCTCCAGGTCAAGGTCTCCCTCTCACCCCTCCGATTTGAGAAACGAAAACGATTTAGCAGCTGGGGAGCTCCACTTAAGGCAGGAGGGCTTGGGTGGAGGGCGACGTCATCAGACCAATCCCCGGCAACACAGTACAAGGGCTAGTTTCTGTGCCAAAAGTTGTAGAGGAGCTGTGGACAAAGGAGCAAGAGTTCATCGGATTCGTCGTCGCTTCTCCAGGGAAAATCGCCGCTGGGCTGCTGAAACAGTTCTTCTGCACCCAGCAGGGGCACGACTTCAAGTCCAGTTAATTCAGCATAAGTTTCGGACTGTGGTCGCGATTAGGCCCGCCGGTGCTTGCCGCAACAATCCGGCACCTCCACTCGGCAGCCATGAGATTTCACTGATGCGAGGGTGAGGGGGGGTACCCTCCAGGTCATGGTCTCCTTCTCACCCCTTCGATTTATGAAATGAAAAAGACTTAGTAGCTGGGGAGCTATATTTAAGGCAGGATGGCTTGGGTGGAGGGCGACGTCATCAAACCAATCCCCGGCGACACAGGACAAGGGCTAGTTTCGGCACCAAAAGTTGTAGTGGAGCTGTGTACAAAGGACCAAGAGTTTGTCGGATTCGCCGTCGCTTCTCCATGGAAAATCGCCTCTGGGCTGCCAAAACAGTTCTCCTGCAATCAGCAGGGGCACGACTTCAAGTACAGTTAATTCAGCTTAAGTTTTGGACTGTGGTCCCGAGGGGCCCCGCCGGTGCTTGCCAAAACAAGCCGGCACCTCCATTCGGGAGCCACAAGATTTCACTGATGAGGGGTTGGGACCCTCCAGGTCAAGGTCTCCCTCTCACCCCTCCGATTTGAGAAACGAAAAAGATTTAGTAGCTGGGGTGCTCCATTTAAGGCTGGAGGGCTTGGGTGGAGGGCGACATCATCAGAACAATCCCCGGCTACACAGTACAAGGGCTAGGTTTGGTGCCAAAAGTTGTAGAGGAGCTGTGGACAAAGGACCAAGAGTTCGTCGGATTTGCCGTCGCTTCTCCAGGGAAAATCGCTGCTGGGCTGCCGAAACAGTTCTTCTGCAACCAGCAGGGGCACGACTTCAAGTGCAGTTAATTCAGCTTAAGTTTCGGACTGTGGTCCCGAGGAGGCCCGCCTGTGCTTGCCACAACAAGCCAGCACCTCCACTCGGGAGCCACGAGATTTCACTGATGTGAGGGCGAGGGGGGGGACCCTCCAGGTCAAGGTCTCCCTCTCACGCCTTCGATTTGAGAAACGAAAAAGATTTAGTAGCTGGGGAGCTCCATTTAAGGCAGGAGGGCCTGGGTGGAGGGCGACGTCATCAGACCAATCCCCGGCTACACAGTACAAGGGCTAGTTTCAGTGCCAAAAGTTGTAGAGGAGCTGTGGACAAAGGACCAAGACATGTCGGATTAGCGTCCCGCTTCTCCAGGGAAAATCGCACAGCTGGGCTGTGAAACAGTTCTCCTGCAACCAGCAAGGGCGACTCAAGTCCAGTTAATTCAGCTTAAGTTTTGGACTGTGGTCCCGAGGATGCCCGCCGGTGCTTGCCACAACAAGCCAGCACCTCTACTCGGGAGGCACAAGATTTCACTGATGCAAGGACGAGGGGGGGAGACCCTCCATTTCAAGGTCTCCTTCTCACCCCTCCGATTTCTGAAATGAAAAAGATTTAGTAGCTGGGGGAGCTATATTTAAGGCAGGATGAAAGCTGGGTGGAGAGGCGGCGATCATCAGGGACCATTCCCCAGAGAAACAGGACAAAGGCTAGTTTCTGACCAAAAGTTGTAGTGGAGCTGTGGACAAAGGACCAAGAGTTAGCATGACTCGCCATAGCTTCTCCAGGGAAAATGCAGCCTGGGCTGCCAAACAGTTCTCCAGCAATCAGCAGGGCACGAATTCTAGTCCAGTTAATTCAGCTTAAGTTTCAGACTACGGTCCGAGGATTGCCGGTGCTTGCCACAACAAGCCGGCACCTCCACTCGGGAGCCACGAGTTTTCACTGATGCGAGGGCGAGGGGGGGATGACCCTCCAGATCAAGGTCTCCCTCTCACCCTCCGATTTGAGAAATGAAAAAGATTTAGTAGCTGGGAGCTCCATTTAAGGCAGGAGGGCTTGGGTGGAGGGCGACGTCATCAGACCAATCCCCGGCGACACAGGACAAGGGCTAGTTTCAGCAACAAAAGTTGTAGAGGAGGAGTGGACAAAGGACCAAGAGTTCATCGGATTCTCCGTCAGATCTCCAGGGAAAATCGCCGGTCGGCTGCCGAAACAGTTCTCCTGCAACCAGCAGGGGCATGACTTCAAGTCCAGTTAATTCAGCATAAGTTTTGGACTATGGTCCCGAGGAGGCCCTACGGTGCTTGCCACAACAAGCCGGCACCTCCACTCAGGAGCCACGAGATTTCACTGATGCGAGGGCGGGGGGGGACCCCTCCAGGTCAAGGTCTCCCTCTCACCCCTCCGATTTGAGAAACGAAAAAGATTTAGTAGCTGGGGAGCTCCATTTAAGGCAGGAGGGCTTGGGTGGAGAGCGACGTCATCAGACCAATCCTGGCGATACAGGACAAGGGCCAGTTTTGGTGCCAAAAGTTGTAGAGGAGCTGTGGACAAAGGACCAAGAATTCATCGTATTCGCCATAGTTTCTCCAGGGAAAATCACCTCTGGGCCGCCGATACAGTTCTCCTGCAACCAGCAGGGGCATGACTTCAAGTTCAGTTAATTCAGCTCAAGTTTCAGACTGTGGTCCCGAGGAGGCCCGCTGGTACTTGCCACAACAAGCCGGCACCTCCACTCGGGAGCCACGAGATTTCACTGATGCGAGCGAGGGGGGGGGACCGTCCAGGTCAAGGTCTCCCTCTCACACCTCCGATTTGAGAAACGAAAAAGATTTAGTAGCTGGGGAGCTCCATTTAAGGCAGGAGGGCTTGGGTGGAGGGCGACATCATCAGACCAATCCCCGACGACACAGGACAAGGGCTAGTTTCGGCACCAAAAGCTGTAGAGGAGCTGTAGACAAAGGACCAAGAGTTAGTCAGATTCGCCGTCGCTTCTCCAGGGAAAATCGCCGCTGGGCTGCCAAAACAATTTCCCTGCAACAAGCAGGGGCACGACTCCAAGTCCAGTTAATTCAGCTTAAGTTGCGGACTGTGGTCCCGGGGCGGCCCGCCGGTGCTTGCCACGACAAGCCGGCACCTCCACTCGGGAGCCATGAGATTTCACTGATACGAGGGCGAGGGGGGGGACCATCCAGGTCAAGGTCTCTCTCTCACCACTCCGATTTGAGAAATGAAGAAGATTTAGTAGCTGGTGAGCTCCATCTAAGGCAGGAGGGCTTGGGTGGAGGGCGACATCATCAGAACAATCACCGGCGACACAGGATAAGGGCTAGTTTTGGTGACAAGAGTTGTAGAGGAACTGTGGACAAAGGACCAGAGTTCGTTGGATTCTCCGTCGCTTCTCCAGTAAAAATTGATGCTCTGCTGCCGAAACTGATCTCCGGCAACCAGCAGGGGCATGACTTCAAGTCCAGTTAATTCAGCTTAGGTTTCGGACTGTGGTCCCGAAGAGGCCCACCGGTGTTTGCCACAACAAGCCGGCACCTCCACACGGGAGCCACGAGATTTCCCTGATGCGAGGACAAGGGGGGGGGATCCTCCAGGTCAAGGTATCCCTCTCACGCCTCCGATTTGAGAAACGAAAAAGATTTAGTAGCTGGGGAGCTCCACTTAAGTAGGAGGGCTTGGGAGGAGGGCGACGTCATCAGACCAATCCCCGGCGACGCAGTACAAGGGCTAGTTTCGGTGCCAGAAGTTGTAGAGGAGCTGTGGACAAAGGACCAAGAGTTCATCGGATTCGCCGTCGCTTCTCCAGGGAAAATCGCAGCTGGGCTGCTGAAACAGTTCTCCTGCAACCAGCAGGGGCACGACTTCAAGTCCAGTTAACTCAGTTTAAGTTTCGGACTGTGGTCCCGAGGAGGCCCGCCGGTGCTTGCCACAACAAGCCGGCACCTGCACTCGGGAGGCACGAGATTTCACTGATGGGGGGGGACCCTCCAGGTCAAGGTCTCCCCTTCACCCCTCCGATTTGAGAAACAAAAAACATTTAGTAGCTGGGGAGCTCCATTTAAGGCAGGAGGGCCTGGGTGGAGGGCGACGTCATCAGACCAATCCAAGGCGACACAGTACAAGGGCTAGTTTCGGTGCCAAAAGTTGTAGAGGAGCTTTGGACAAAAGGACCAAGAGTTAAGTCCCGGATTACCCGTTGCTTTTCCAGTCAAAATCGCCGCTGGGCTGCCAAAACAGTTCTCCTGCAACCAGCAAGGGCATGACTTCAAGTCCAGTTAATTTACCTTAAGTTTCGGACAGTGGTCCCGAGGATGCCCGCCGGTGCTTGCCACAACAAGCCAGCACCTCCACTCAGGAGCCACGAGATTTCACTGATGCGAGGATGATGGTGCGGGACCCTCCAGGTCAAGGTCTCCCTCTCACCCCTCCAATTTGAGAAACGAAAAAGATTTACTAGCTGGGGAGCTCCATTTAAGGCAGGAGGGCTTGGGTGGAGGGCGACTTCATCAGACCAATCCCCGGAGACACTAGACAAGGGCTAGTTTTTGCACCAAAAGTTGTAGTGGAGCTGTGGACAAAGGACCAAGAGTTTGTCAGGATTACCGTCAGCTTCTCCAAGGAAAATCGCCTCTGGGCTGCCGAATCAGTTCTCCTGCAACCAGCAGGGCACACGACTTCAGGACAGTTCATTCAGCTTAGCTCGGACTGTGGTCCCGAGGGGCTCACCGGTGATTGCCAACAAGCCGGCACTCCATTCGAGACCCTGAGATTTCACTGATGAGGGGGGACCCTCCAGGTCAAGGTCACCCTTCACCCCAATCGCGATTTGAGAACGAAAAGATTCAGGAGCTGGGGAGCTCCATTTAAGACAGGAGAGCTTGGCTGGAGCCCGGCGTCATCAGACCAATCCCAGTGACACAGGACAAGGGATAGTTTTGGTGCCAAAAGTTGTAAGACGAACTGTGGACAAAGGACCGAAAGTTCGTCCGGATTGCTCGTCAGCTTCTAATGGAAAAATTGGCGGCTCGAGCCGGAAACAGTTCTCCTGCAACCAGCAGGACACGACTTCAGGTCCAGTTAAGTTAGCTTAAGCACTTGACTGTGGTCCCGAGGAGGCCCACGGTGCTTGCTACCAACAAGCCGGCACCTCCACTCGGGAGCCACGAGATTTCACTGATGCGAGGGTGATGGGGGGAGACCCTCCAGGTCAAGGTCTCCCTCTCACCCCTCCGATTTGAGAAACGAAAAAGATTTAGTAGCTGGGGAATTCCATTTAAGGCAGGAGGGCTTGGGGGAGGGCGACGTCATCAGACCAATCCCCGGAGACACTGGACAAGGGCTAGTTCCTGCGCCAAAAGTTGTAGAGGAGCTGTGGACAGAGTACCAAGAGTTTGTGTCATTCACCGTCGCTTCTCCAGGGAAAATCCCCGCTGGGCTGCCGAAACAGTTCTGCTGCAACCAGTAGGGGCACGACTTCAAGTCCAGTTAATTCAGCTTAAGTTTTGGACTGTGGTCCCGAGGAGGCCTGCCGGTGCTTTCCACAACAAGCCGGCACCTCAAGGTCTACCTCTCACCCCTCCGATTTGAGAAACGAAAAAGATTTAGTAGCTGGGTAGCTCCATTGAAGGCAGGAGGGCTTGGGTGGAGGGCGACGTCATCAGACCAATCCCCGGCGACAAAGGAGAAGGGCTAGTTTCGGTGCCAAACGTTGTATAGGAGCTGTGGAAAAAGGACCAAGAGTTTGTCTGATTTGCCGACGCTTCTCCAGGGAAAATTTCCGCTGGACTGCCGAAACAGTTCTCCTGCAACCAGCAGGGGCACGACTTCAAGTCCAGTTAATTCAGCTTAAGTTTCTGACTGTGGTCCCGAGGAGGCCTGCCGGTGCTTGCCACAACAAGCCAGCACCTCCACTCGGGAGCCACAAGATTTCACTTATGAGAGGCGAAGAGGGTGGCCCTCCAGGTCAAGGTATCCCTCTCACCCCTCTGATTTGAGAAATGAAAAAGATTTAGTAGCTGGTGAGCTCCATTTAAGGCAGGAGGGCTTGGGTTGAGGGTGACGTCATCAGACCAATCCCCGGCGACACAGGACAAGGGCTAGTTTTGGTGCCAAGAGTTGTAGAGGAGCTGTGAACAAAGGACCAAGAGTTCGTCGGATTAGCAAGTACGCTTCTCCAGGAAAATCACCAGCTGGGCTGCCGAAACTGTTCTCCTGCAACCAGCAGGGGCAAGACTTGAACAGTTCTCTGCAACCAGCAGAGCGACTAAATCAGTGGTCAGCAAGTTTGGGACTGGTCGAGGAGGCCGCCCGGTGCCTGACACAAGCCAGTACCTCACTCGAGAACAGTAATTCAATTGATGAGGAGGGGACCTCAGGTCAAGATCTCCCTCTCACCCCTCCGATTTGTGAGTGAAAAAGATTAGTAGCTGGAGACTCATTTAAGGCAGGAGGGCTTGGGTTGAGGGCGGCGTCATCAGTCAATCCCGGCCACAGGACAGAGCTAGTTTAGGATCAAAAGTTGTAGAGGGCTGTGGACGGACCAAGTTCCCAGTTACGTCAGCCTCAGGAAAAATCGCTGACCTGCAAAACAGTTCTCCAGCAACCAGCAGGGAGCCCGACACAAGTCCAATTATTCAACTTAAGTTTCTGACTGTGGTCCCGAAGGCCGCTGGTGCTTGCACAACAAGCGGCACTTTCCACTTTCGGGAGACCACAGTTTCACTGATCACGAGGCGAGAGAGGAGGTCCCTCAGGTCAAGGTCTCGTCTCACCATCCGATCTGAAAGCGAAAAGATTTAGTAGCTAGTAGCTCCATTCCAAAACAGGAGGGCTTAGGTGGAGGCGTAATCATCAGACCAATCCCAGCGACACAGGACAAGGCAAGTTACAGTACCAAAAGTTGTAGTGGAGCTGTGCAAAAAGAACAAGGATTAAGTCTGATTAGCCATAACTGCTCCAGGAAAATGTATTCAGGCTGCGAAACAGTTCTCCTGCAATCCAACAAGGACACGACTTCAAGTCGATTAATTCAGCAAGTTCAGACTGTGGTCGAGGCCGCGGTACTTGCCATGACAACCGACACTCCCTCAGAACCACAATTTGATGACACGAAGAGAGGGACCCTCAAGGTCAGGTCTCCCTCACCACTCCGATTTGAAGCGAATGATTTAGCTGGGGAGCTCCATTAAGCAGGAGGGACTTGGGTGGAGGCGGCGTCATCAAGACCAATCCAGCGACACAGGATAAAGGCTAGTTTGGCGCCCAAAAGTTGTAGGGAGCTGTGGACAAGGGCCAAGTTAGTGGATTAGCCATCACTTCTCAGGAAAATCGCTGGGCGGCGAACAGTTCTCCTGCAACCAGCAGGTGCGACTCCTAGTCCAGTTAATTCAGCTTAAGTTTAGGACCGTGGTCGAGAATCATGAGTGCTTGCCACAACGGTACCTCACTCGGGAGCCACGAATTTCACTATCACGAGGGCGGGGGCACCCTCCATGTCGAGTCTCCTCTCTCCCCTCCGATTTGAAAGCAGATTTAGTAGCTGGGGCTCCATTTAAAGCAGGAGGCTTTGGTGGAGGCGGCGTCATCAGACTAATCAGCGACACAGGACAAGAGCTAGTTCGACTTCAAAAAGTTGTGGGGCTGTGGACAAGGACCAGGATTAGTCATTAGCTATAGCTTCTCAGGAAAAATGGACTGTCGGCTGCCGAAACAGTTCTCTGCACCCAGGAACCACGACTTCAAGTCCATGAATTCAACAAGTTTCGGACTGTTGTCGGGAGGCCACGGTGCTTGCCACAACAAGCTGGCACCTCCACTCAGACCACCAGATTTCCTGATCTGAGAGCAGGGGAGACCCTCAGGTCAAGGTCCCTCACCCCTCCGATTTGACGAAAAGATTTAGTAGCTGGGGAGCCATTTAAGGCAGGAGGGCTTGGGAGGAGGCGTCATCAGACCAATCCGCGACACAGGACAAGGGCTAGTTTGGCCAAAAGTTGTAGAGGAGCAGTGGACAAAGGACCAAGTTCATCGTATTCGCCATAGCTTCTCCAGGAAGAAATCCTCTAGACTCTTGAGAAACAGTTCTCCTGCAACCAGCAAGAGACACAACTAAGTCAGTTAATTCAGCTTAAGTTTGGACTACGTTCCGAGGCCAGCGGTGCCACACAAGCCTGCACCTCCACTCGGGAGCCCGAGACACTGCGCGTCACGAGGGGGGGATCCTCCAGGTCAAGTCTCCCTCTCACCACTCCAGGTTGAGAAGCGAAAAGATTTAGTAGCTGGGGCTCCACTTGAGCAGGAGGCTTGGGTGGAGGCGGCGATCATCAGACAATTCAGCCAGGACAGGGCTGGTTTCGGCACCAAAGTTGTAGAGGACCCACAATGGACAAGGACCCGAGTTCGTCGGATTACGTCCTTCTCCAGGAAAACGCCATCGACTATGACAGTTCTCCTCAACCGAGAACCGACTTCAAATCAGATAATTCAGCAAGTTTGGGACTGTGGTCGAGGAGGCCACCGGTGCCTTGCACAACAAGCCAGCACCTCCACACGGGGAGCCACGAGATTTCACTGATGGGGGACCACTCAAGGTCAGGTCTCCCTCTCACCCCTCCGATTTGAAGCGAAAAAATTAAAAGCTCGGGAGCTCCATTTAAGGCAGGAGGGCTTGGGTGGAGGCGGCGTCATCAGACCAATCCAGGGGACACTGGACAAGGGCTAGTTTGGGCGCCAAAAGTTGTAGATGAGCTGTAGACAGAGTACAAGAGTTTGTCGGATTCGCCGTCGCTTCTCCAGGGAAAATCACCGCTGGGATGCCGAATCATTTCTCCTGCAACCAGCAGGAGCACGACTTCAAGTCCAGTTAATTCAGCTTAAGTTTCGGACTGTGGTCCTGATTAGGCCCGCCGGTGCTTGCCACAACAAGCCTTGGCACCTCTGAGACCTGATTTCACTTATGCGAGGGTGAGGACCCTCCAGGTCAAGGTCTCCTCTCACCCTCCAATTTGAGAAGCGAAAAGATTTAGTAGCTGGGAGCTCCACTGAAGCAGGAGGGCTTGGGAGGGAGGCGGCATCAGACCAATCTAGCGACACAGTAAAGGCCAAGTTCCGGTGCCAAAAGGTTTGTAGAGGGCTGTGGACAAAGGACCAAGAGTTCATGGTTCACCGTCGGCTTCCCCAGGGAAAATCGCGTGGGCTGCTGAGCAGTTCTCCTGCAACCAGCAGGAGGCACGACTTCAAGTCCGGATTAATTCAGCTTAAGTTTCAGACTGTGGTACCGAGGAGGCCCGCCGGTGCGTGCCACAACAAGCCGGCACCTCCACTCGGGAGCCACGAGATTTCACTGATGGGGGGGGAGACCCTCCAGGTCAAGGTCTCCCTCTCACCACTCCGATTTGGGAAACGAAAAAGATTTAGTAGCTGGGGAGCTCCATTTAAGGCAGGAGGGCCAGGGTGGAGGGCGATGTCATCAGACCAATCCAAGGCGACACAGTCAAAGAGCTAGTTTCGGTGTCAAAAGTTGTAGAGGAGCTTTGGACAAAGGACCAGAGTTAAGTGGGATTCCCATGCATTAAGCTTTTCAGGGAAAAATCCAGTGCTGGGCTGCCGAAACAGTTCTCCTTACAACCAACAAGAGACACATTCCAGTCCTGTTAATTTAGCAAGTTTCGGACTGTGGTCCCGAGGAAAGCCCTCCGGTGCTTGCCACAAAAAGCCAGCACCTCCACTCGGGAGCCACGAGATTTCACTGATGCGAGGGTGATGGTGGGGGACCCTCTAGGTCAAGGTCTCCCTCTCACCACTCCAATTTGAGAAAGGAAAAAGATTTAGTAGCTGGGGAGCTCCATTTAAGGCAGGAGGACTTGGGAGGAGGGCGACGTCATCAGACCAATCCCCGGAGACACTGGACAAGGGCTAGTTTTGGCACCAAAAGTTGTAGTGGAGCTGTGGACAAAGGACCAAGAGTTTGTCAGATTCGCAGTCGCTTCTCCAAGGAAAATAAGCCTCTGGGACTGCAGATCAGTTCTCCTGCAATCAGCTTGAGGCACGACTTCAAGTACAGTTAATTCAACAAAGTTTGGACTACTGTGGTCCAGGGGGCCGCCGATGATTGCCAACAAGCGGCACCTCTATTCGGGGAGCCACGAGATTTCACTGATGAGGGGACCCTCAGGTCAAGGTCACCCTCTCACCCCTCCGATTTGAGAAACAGAAAAGATTTGAAGTAGCTGGGAGCTCCATTTAAGACAGGAGAGCTTGGCTGGAGGGCGACGTCATCAGACCAATCCCCGGTGACACAGGACAAGGGATAGTTTTGGTGCCAAAAGTTGTAGACGAACTGTGGACAAAGGACCAAGAGTTCGTCGGATTCGCCGTCGCTTCTAACGGAAAAATTGATGCTCGGCAGCCGAAACAGTTCTCCTGCAACCAGCAGGGACACGACTACAGGTCCAGTTAAGTTAGCTAAAGTTTCGGACTGTGGTCCCGAGGAGGCCCACCGGTGCTTGCAAACAAGCCGGCACCTCCACTCGGGAACCCGCAGTTTCACTGATGCGAGGGTGATGGGGGACCCTCCAGGTCAAGGTCTCCTCTCACACCCCTCGATTGAGAAGCAAAGAAAAGATTTAGTAGCTGGAATCTCCATTTAAGGCAGGAAAGCTGGGGTAGGCTGCGTCATCAGACCAATCCCCGGAGACACTGGACAAGGGCTAGTTCCTGCGCCAAAAGTTGTAGAGGAGCTGTGGACAGAGTACCAAGAGTTTGTGTCATTCACCGTCGCTTCTCCAGGGAAAATCCCAGCTGGGCTGCCGAAACAGTTCTGCTGCAACCAGTAGGGGCACGACTTCAAGTCCAGTTAATTCAGCTTAAGTTTTGGACTGTGGTCCCGAGAAGGCCTGCCGGTGCTTTGCCACAACAAGCCGGCACCTCAAGGTCTACCTCTCACCCCTCCGATTTGAGAAACGAAAAAGATTTAGTAGCTGGGTAGCTCCATTGAAGGCAGGAGGGCTTGGGTGAAGGGCGACGTCATCAGACCAATCCCCGGTGACAAAGGAGAAGGGCTAGTTTCGGTGCCAAACGTTGTATAGGAGCTGTGGAAAAAGGACCAAGAGTTTGTCTGATTTGCCGACGCTTCTCCAGGGAAAATTTCCGCTGGACTGCCGAAACAGTTCTCCTGCAACCAGCAGGGGCACGACTTCAAGTCCAGTTAATTCAGCTTAAGTTTCTGACTGTGGTCCCGAGGAGGCCTGCCGGTGCTTGCCACAACAAGCCAGCACCTCCACTCGGTAGCCACGAGATTTCACTGCTGCAATGGCGAGTGAGAGGTCCCTCCAGGTCAAGGTCTCCCTCTCACCCCTCCGATTTGAGAAACAAAAAAGATTTAGTAGATGGGGAGCTCCATTTAAGGCAGGAGGGCTTGGGTGGAGGTAGACGTCATCAGACCAATCCCCGGTGACACAGGACAATGGCTAGTTTTGGCGCCAAAAGTTGTAAAGGACCTGTGGACAAAGGATCAAGAGTTAGGTCGGATTAAACAGTCCCTTCTTCAGGGAAAATCGTGATGGAGCTGCCGAAACAGTTCTCCTGCAACCAGCAGGAGCGACTTCAAATCAATTAATTCAGCTTAAGTTTCGGACACATGGTCCCGAGGAGGCCACTTGATTGCTTGCCACAAAAGCCAGTACCTCCACTGGGCCAGTGAGACTTCAGTGATGAGAGGGCGAGGGGGGACCCTCAGGTCAGAGATCTCCCTCTCACCTCCGATTTAGTGAAATGAAAAGATTTAGTAGCTGGGAGCTCCATTTAAGGCAGGAGGCTTGGGTTGAGGCGGCGTCATCAGTCCAGTCCCGGCCACACAGGACAAGGGCTGTTTAGGCTCCAAAAGTTGTAGAGGAGCTGTGGACAAAGGACCAAGAGTTCCTCGGATTCGCCGTCGCTTCTCCAGGGAAAATCACTGCTGGGCTGCTGAATCAGTTCTCCTGCAACCAGCAAGGGCACGACTTCAAGTCCAGTTAATTCAGCTTAAGTTTCGGGCTGTCGTCCCGATTAGGCCCGCCGGTGCTTGTCACAAGAAGCCGGAACCTCCACTCGGGTGGCATGAGATTTCACTGATGCGAGGGCGAGGGGGGGACCCTGCAGGTCAAGGTCTCCCTCTCACCTATCTGATTTGAGAAATGAAAAAGATTTAGTAGCTGGGGAGCTCCATTTAAGGCAGAAGGGCTTGGGAGGAGGGCGACGTCATCAGACCAATCCCCGGCACCACTGGACAAGGGCTTGTTTCGGCGCCAAAAGTTGTAGAGGAGCTGTGGACAAAGGACCAAGAGATCGTTGGATTCGCCGTTGCTTCTCCAGGGAAAATCACCGCTGGGCTGCCGAAACAGTTCTCCTGCAACCAGTAGGGGCACGACTTCAAGTCCAGTTAATTCAGCTTAAGTTTCGGACTGTGGTCCCGAGGAGGCCCGCCGGTGCCTGCCACAACAAGCCGGCACCTCAAGGTCTCCCTCTCACCCATCCAATTTGAGAAACGAAAAAGATTTAGTAGCTGGGGAGCTCCATTTAAGGCAGGAGGGCTTGGGTGGAGGGTGACGTCATCAGACCAATCCGCGGCGAGACAAGACAAGCGTTAGTTTTGGCACCAAAAGATGCAGAGGAGCTGTGGACAAAGGACCAAGAGTTAGAGTGGGATTAAACTGTCCAGTTCTCACAGGGAAAATCGCCGCTGGGCTGCCGAAACAGTTCTCCTGCAACCAGCAGGGGCACGACTTCAAGTCCAGTTAATTCAGCTTAAGTTTCGGACTGTGGTCCCGAGGAGGCCACGGTGCTTGCCACAACAAGCCGGCACCTCCACTCGGGAGCCACGAGATTTCACTGACGACGGGGGGGGACCCTCCAGGTCAAGGTCTCCCTCTCACCCCTCCGATTTGAGAAATGAAAAAGATTTAGTAGCTGGGGAGCTCCATTTAAGGCAGGTGGGCTTGGGTGGAGGGCGACGTCTTCAGAGCAATCCCCGGTGACACAGGACAAGGAGCTAGTTTCGGTGCCAAAAGCTGGCAGAGGGAGGCTGTGAACTAGGACCAGGATTCGTCAGATTCGCCGTCGCTTCTCCTGGGAAAATCGCCGCTGTTCTGCCAAAACAGTTCTCCTGCAACCAGCAGGGGCACGAATCCAAGTCCAGTTAATTCAGCTTAAGTTTCGGACTGTGGTCCCGGGGAGGCCCGCCGGTGCTTGCCACGACAAGCCGGCACCTACACTCGGGAGCCACGAGATTTCACTGAAACGAGGGTGAGGGGGGGACCCTCCAGGTAAAGGTCTCCCTCTCACCACTCCGATTTGAGTAACGAAGAACATTTAGTAGCTGGGGAGCTCCATTTAAGGCAGGAGGGCTTGGGTGGAGGGCGACGCCATCAGAACAATCCCCGGCGACACAGGACAAGGGCTAGTTTCGGCGCTAAAAGTTGTAGAGGAACTGTGGACAAAGGACCAGGTTACGTCGGATTCGCCGTAGCTTCTCCAGGAAAAATCGGCTGGCTCTGCTGCGAAACAGTTCTCCGCAACCAGCAGGGAGCACGACTTAAAGTCAGTTAAGATTCAGCTTAAGTTTCGGACTGTGGTCCGGGAGGCCACGGTGCTTGCCACATAAGCCAGCACCTCCACTCAAGAGACACAGTTCCCCTGATCTGAGGACAGGGGTCCCTCAGGTCAAGGTCTCCCTCTACGCCTCTGGATTTGAGAAGCGAAAGATTTAGTAGCTGGGAGCTCACTTAAGCAGGAGGGCCTGGGTGGAGGTGGCGTCATCAGACCAATGCCCGGCGACACAGTACAGCGACTAGTTTGTTAGCCAAAAGTTGTCAGAGGAGCTGTGGACAAAGGACCAAGAGTTCATAGGGACTATGACAATCGCTTCTCCAGGAAAATGGCACGCTGGGCAGCTGAAACAATTCTCCTGCAACCAGCAGGGCACGACTTCAAGTCAGTTAATTCAGCAAGATTTTGGACTGTGGTCCTGAGGGGAACCCCGGCGCTTGCCACAACAAGCGACACCACCACTCAGGAACCCAGTTTCACTTATCACGAGGCGGTTACACCTCCAGGTCAAGGTCTCCCTCTCACCCATCCGATTTGAAAGCGAAAAGATTTAGTAGCTGGGGAGCTCCACTTGAGGCAGGAGGCTGGCTGGGTGGAGGCGGCGTCATCAGACCAATCCCGGGCACACTACGAGGCTGGTTTGGCCAAAGTTGTAGAGGAGCTGTGGACAAGGACCAATAGTTCTTGATTCGCGGTAGCTTCACCAGGGAAAATCGCAGCTGGGCTGCGAAACAGTTCTCCACCACAACCAGCAGGGAGCCGCGACTTCAAGTCAGTTAATTCAGCTTAATTTTTCGGACCGTGGTCCCGCGGGGGCCCACCTGTGATTGCCACAACAAGACGGCACCTCCACTTGGGAGCCACGAGATTTCACTGATGCAAGGACGAGGGGGGAGACCCTCCAGGTCAAGGTCTCCGTCTCACCCCTCCGATTTGTGAAATGATAAAGATTTAGTAGCTGGGGAGCTTTATTGAAGGCCAGGATAGCTTGGGTGGAGAAGCGGCGTCATCAGACCAATCCCCGGCGACACATGACAAGGGCTAGTTTAGGCACCAAAAGTTGTAGTGGAGCTGTGGACAAAGGACCAAGAGTTTGTCGTATTCGCCTTAGCTTCCCCAGGGAAAATCGCCGCTGGGCTGCCGAAACAGTTCTCCAGCAATCAGCAGGGGCACGACTTCTAGTCCAGTTAATTCAGCTTAAGTTTCGGACTACGGTCCCGAGGAGGCCCGCCGGTGCTTGCCACAACAAGCCGGCACCTCAACTCGGGAGCCACGAGTTTTCACTGATGCGAGGGCGAGGGGGGGATGACCCTCCAGATCGAGTCTCCCTCTCCCTCCTCCGATTTTGAAACAAAAGATTTAGTAGCTGGGAGCTCCATTTAAAGGCAGGAGCGCTTGGGTGGAGGCGGCTCATCAGACCAATCCCCGGCGACACAGGACAAGGGCTAGTTTCAGCACCAAAAGTTGTAGAGGAGGAGTGGACAAAGGACCAAGAGTTCAACGGATTCGCCGTCAGATCTCCAGGGAAAATCGCCGGTGGGCTGCCGAAACAGTTCTCCTGCAACCAGTAGGGGCACGACTTCAAGTCCAGTTAATTCAGCATAAGTTTCGGACTGTGGTCCCGAGGAGGCCCTGCGGTGCTTGCCACAACAAGCCGGCACCTCCACTCGGGAGCCACGAGATTTCACTGATGCGAGGAAGGGGGGATACCCTCCAGGTCAAGGTCTCCCTCTCACCCCTCCGATTTGAGAAACGAAAAAGATTTAGTAGCTGGGGAGCTCCATTTAAGGCAGGAGGGCTTGGGTGGAGGGCGACGTCATCAGACCAATCCCCGGCGATACAGGACAAGGAGCTAGTTTTGGCGCCAAAGTTGTAGAGGGCACAATGGACAAAAGACCAAGAATTCATCGTGTTAGCCATGGTTTCTCAAGGGAAAATCACCTCTGGGCTGCCGTACAGTTCTCCTGCAACCAGCAGGGAACACGACTCAAGTTCAGTTAATTCGGCTCAAGTTTCAGACTGTGGTCCGAGGAGGCCCGCGGTGCCTGCAACAAGCCGGCCTCACTCGGGGAGCAGAACTCACTGATCTCGGGGGGGTCCCTCAGGTCAAGGTCTCCCTCTCACCCCTCGATTGAGAAGCGAAAAGATTTAGTAGCTGGGGGCTCCATTTAAAGCAGGAGGGTTTGGGTGGTGGGCGGCGTCATCAGACCAATCCCGGCGACACAGGACAAGGCCTGGTTTCAGGCGCCAAAGCCTGTAGTGGAGCTGTAGACAAAGGACCAAGGATTGCGTCAGATTCGCCGTCAGCTTCTCCAGGAAAATCGCCATGGGCTGCCAAAACAATTTTTCTGCAACCACAGAGACACGACTCAAGTCCAGTTTAATTCAACACAAGTTTCGGACTGTGGTCCCGAGGGAGGCCGCGGTGCTTGCCACAACAAAGCAGCCACCTCATTCCGGGGACCCAGATTTCACTGAGGAGGTGGGGACCTCTCAGATCAAGTCACCCCTCTCACCTCCGATTTGAGAAGCGAAAAGATTTAGTAGCTGGGGACTCCATTTTAAGACGAGGAGGCTTGGCTGAAGGGCGACGTCATCAGACCAATCCCTGGTGACACAGGACAAGGGATAGTTTCGGTGCCAAAAGTTGTAGACGAACTGTGGACAAAGGACCAAGAGTTCGTTGGATTCGCCGTCGCTTCTAACGGAAAAATTGGCTCGACGGCGAAACAGTTCTCCTGCAACCAACAGGACACGACTTCAGGTCAGTTAATTTAGCTTAAGTTTGGGACTGTGGTCCGAGGAAGCCCACGGTGCATGCCACAACAAGCCAGCACCTCCACTCGGAGCCACGAAGTTTCACTGATCCGAGGGTGATGGGGGACCCTCAGGTCAAGGTCTCCTCTCACCCTCCGATTTGAAAGCGAAAAGATTTAGTAGCTGGGGAACTCCATTTAAAGGCAGGAGGGCTTGGGGGAGGCGGCGATCATCAGACCAATCCCGAGACACTGGACAAAGGGCTGGTTCGGTAGCCAAAGTTGTAGAGGGCTGTGGACCCAGGTACCAGAGTTGTGTCATTCATGATCGCTTCTTTGGGGAAAATCCCAGCTGGGCTGCGAAACAGTTCTCCTGCAACCAGTAGAAACGACTTCAAGTCCAGTTAATTTAGCTTAAGTTTCAGACTGTGGTCCGAGACCGCCGGTGCTTGCCACAACAAGCCAGCACCTCAGGGTCTCCTCTCACCCCTCCGATTTGAAGCGAAAAGATTTAGGTGCTGGGGAGCACCATTGAAGAGCAGGAGGGCTTGGGTGGAGAGGCGGCGTCATCAGACCAATCCTAGCGACAAAGGAGAAGGGCTAATTTGACTGCCAAGCGCTGTATAGGAGCTGTGGAAAAAGGACCAAGAGTTAGGCCGGATTTGCGCTTCTCGAGAAAATTTCCGCTGGACTGCGAAACAGTTCTCCTGCAACCAGCAGGAGCACGACTTCACGTCCAGTTAATTCAGCTTAAGTTTCGGACTGTGGTCCCGAGGAGGCCTGCCGGTGCTTGCCACAACAAGCCAGCACCTCCACTCGGGAGCCACAAGATTTCACTTATTAGAGGTGAAGAGGGTGGCCCTCCAGGTCAAGGTCTCCCTCTCACCCCTCTGATTTGAGAAATGAAAAAGATTTAGTAGCTG
The DNA here is from genome assembly GCA_016271365.2 of Neoceratodus forsteri. NCBI lineage: Eukaryota > Metazoa > Chordata > Ceratodontiformes > Ceratodontidae > Neoceratodus > Neoceratodus forsteri. The sequence goes on from CM057457.1 coordinate 341,551,571, forward strand.
GTGAGCTCCATTTAAGGCAGGAGGGCTTGGGTTGAGGGCGACGTCATCAGACCAATCCCTGGCGACTCAGGACAAGGGCTAGTTTGGGTGCCAAGGGTTGTAGAGGAGCTGTGAACAAAGGACCAAGAGTTCGTCGGATTCGCCGTCGCTTCTCCAGGGAAAATCGCCGCTGGGCTGCCGAAACAGTTCTCCTGCAACCAGAAGGGGCAAGACTTGAACTCCAGTTAATTCAGCTTAATTTTCGGACTGTGGTCCCGGGAAGGCCCGCCGGTGCTTGCCACGACAAGCCATCACCTACACTCTCGAGACCACGAGATTTCACTGAAGAGGGTGAGGGGACCTCAGGTAAAGAGTCTCCCTCTCACCACTCCGTTTGATAACGAGAAGAACATTTAGTAGCTGGGGAGCTCCATTTAAGGCAGGAGGCTTGGGTGGAGGCGGCGTCATCAGAACAATCCGGCGAAACAGGACAAGGCTAGTTTCAGCGCCAAAGATGTCAGAGGAACTGTGGACAAGGACCAGAGCTTGTCGGATTAAGCAGTCGCTTCTCCAGGAAAAATCGGCGACTCTGCTGCGAAACAGTTCTCCTGCACCAGCAGAACACAACTTCAAGTCCAGTTAATTCAGCTTAAGTTTCGGACTGTGGTCCCGAAGAGGCCCACGGTGCTTGCCACAGCAAGCAGCACCTCACTCGGGAACCCACGAGATTTCCCCAATCTTGAGGACAAGGGGGACCCTCAGGTCAAGGTCTCCCTCTTACGCCTCTGATTTGAGAAACGAAAAAGATTTAGTAGCTGGGGAGCTCCACTTAAGCAGGAGGGCCTGGGTGGAGGGTGACGTCATCAGACCAATGCCCGGCGACACAGTACAACTAGTTTCGGTGCCAAAAGTTGTAGAGGAGCTGTGGACAAAGGACCAAGAGTTCATCGGACTCGCCGTCGCTTCTCCATGGAAAATCGCCGCTGGGCAGCTGAAACAATTCTCCTGCAACCAGCAGGGGCACAACTTCAAGTCCAGTTAATTCAGCTAAAGTTTCGGACTGTGGTCCTGAGGATGCCCACCGGCGCTTGCCACAACAAGGCGGCACCACCACTCGGGAGCCACGAGATTTAATTGATGAGAGGGCGATGGGGGGGGACCCTCCAGGTCAAGATCTCCCTCTCACCCCTCCGATTTGAGAAACGAAAAAGATTTAGTAGCTGGGGAGCTCCATTTAAGGCAGGAGGGCTTGGGTTGAGGGCGACGTCATCAGTCCAGTCCCCAGCCACACAGGACAAGGGCTAGTTTAGGCACCAAAAGTTGTAGAGGGGCTGTGGACAAAGGACCAAGAGTTCGTCGGATTCGCCGTCGCTTCTCCAGGGAAAATCGCCGCTGGGCCTCCGAAACAGTTCTCCTGCAACCAGCAGGGGCACGACTTGAAGTCCAGTTAATTCAGCTTAAATTTCGGACTGTGGTCCCGAGGAGTCCCGCCGGTGCTTGCCACATGAAGATGGCAGCTCCACTCGGGAGCCACAGTTTCACTGATCTGGAGGGGGGGGACCCTCAGGTCAGAGTCTCCCTCTCACCCCTCCGATTTGAAAGCGAAAAAGATTTAGTAGCTGGGGAGCTCCATTTTATGGCGGAGGGCTTGGGTGGAGGCGGCGTCATCAGACCAATCCCGGAGACACGGACAAGGGCTAGTTCGGCGCCAAAAGTTGTAGAGGAGGTGGACAAAGGACCAAGAGTTCATCGTATTCGCCGTCGCTTCTCCAGGGAAAATCGCCGCTGGCCTGCAGAAACAGTTCTCCTGCAACCAGCAGGGGCACGACTTCAAGTCCAGTTAATTCAGCTTAAGTTTCTGACTGTGGTCCCGAGGAGGCCTGCTGGTGCTTGCCACAACAAGCCGGCACCTCCAGTCGGGAGCCACGAGATTTCACTGATGCGAGGACGAGGGGGGGAGACCCTCTAGGTCAAGGTCTCCTTCTCATCCCTCCGATTTGTGAAATGAAAAAGATTTAGTAGCTGGGGAGCTATATTTAAGGCAGGATGGCTTGGGTGGAGGGCTACTTCATCAGACCATTCTCCCGGTGAAACAGGACAAGGGCTAGTTTCGGCACCAAAAGTTGTAGTGGAGCTGTGGACAAAGGACCAAGAGTTTGTCAGATTCGCCGTCGCTTCTCCATGGAAAATCGCCTCTGGGCTGCCGAAACAGTTCTCCTGCAATCAGCAGGGACACGACTTCAAGTACTGTTAATTCTGCTTAAGTTTCGGACTGTTGTCCCGAAGGGGCCCGCTGGTGCTTGCCACAACAAGCCGGCACCTCCATTCGGGAGCCACGAGATTTCACTGATGGGGGGGGGGACCCTCCCGGTCAAGGTCACCCTCTAACCCCTCCGATTTGAGAAACGAATAAGATTTTGTAGCTGGGGAGCTCCATTTAAGACAGGAGGTCTTGGCTGGAGGGCGACGTCATCAAACCAATCCCCGGTGACACAGGATAAGGGATAGTTTCGGTGCCAAAAGTTGTAGACGAACTGTGGACAAAGGACCAATAGTTCGTCGGATTCGCCGTCGCTTCTAACGGAAAAATTGACGCTCGGCAGCCGAAACAGTTCTCCTGCAACCAGCAGGGGCACGACTTCAAGTCCAGTTAATTTAGCTTTAGTTTCGGACTGTGGTCCCGAGGAGGCCCACCGGTGCTTGCCACAACAAGCCGGCACCTCCACTCGGGAGCCACGAGATTTCACTGATGCGAGGGTGATGGGGGGACCCTCCAGGTCAAGGTCTCCCTCTCTCCCCTCTGATTTGAGAAACGAATAAGATTTAGTAGCTGGGGAGCTCCATTTAAGGCAGGATGGCTTGGGTGGAGGGCGACGTCATCAGACCAATCCCCGGAGACACTGGACAAGGGCTAGTTTCGGCGCCAAAAGTTGTAGATGAGCTGTGGACAGAGTACCAAGAGTTCGTGTCATTCGCCGTCGCTTCTCCAGGGAAAATCCCCGCTGGGCTGCCGAAACAGTTCTCCTGCAACCAGTAGGGGCATGACTTCAATTCCAGTTAATTCAGCTTAAGTTTCGGACTGTGGTCCCGAGGAGGCCGGCCGGTGCTTGCCACAACAAGCCGGCACCTCAAGGTCTCCCTCTCACCCCTCCGATTTGAGAAACGAAAAGATTTAGTACCTGGGGAGCTCCATTGAAGGCAGGAGGGCTTGGGTGGAGGGCGACGTCATCAGACCAATCCCCGGCGACAAAGGAGAAGAGCTAGTTTCGGTGCCAAACGTTGTATAGGAGCTGTGGAAAAAGGACCAAGAGTTCGTCGGATTTGCCGACGCTTCTCCAGGGAAAATTTCCGCTGGACTGCCGAAACAGTTCTCCTGCAACCAGCAGGGGCACGACTTCAAGTCCAGTTAATTCAGCTTAAGTTTCGGACTGTGGTCCCGAGGAGGCCTGCCGGTGCTTGCCACAACAAGCCAGCACCTCCACTCAGGAGCCACAAGATTTCACTGATGAGAGGCGAAGAGGGTGGCCCTCCAGGTCAAGGTTTCCATCTCACCCCTCTGATTTGAGAAACAAAAAAGATTTAGTAACTAGGGAGCTCCATTTAAGGCAGGAGGGCTTGGGTGGAGGGAGACGTCATCAGACCAATCCCCGGCGACACAGGACAAGGGCAAGTTTCGGCGCCAAAAGTTGTAGAGGACCTGTGGACAAAGGACCAAGAGTTCGTCGGATTCGCCGTCGCTTCCCCAGGGAAAATCGCCGATGGGCTGCAGAAACAGTTCTCCTGCAACCAGCAGGGGAACAACTTCAAATCCAATTAATTCATCTTAAGTTTCAGACTGTGGTCCCGAGGAGGCCGGCCGGTGCTTGCCACAACAAGCCGGCACCTCCACTCGGGAGCCATGAGATTTCACTGATGCTAGGGCGGGGTGGGGACCCTCCAGGTCAAGGTCTCCCTCTCACCACTCGGATTTGAGAAACGAAAAAGATTTAGTAGCTGGGGAGCTCCATTTAAGGCAGGAGGGCTTGGGTGGAGGCCGACGTCATCAGACCAATCCCCGGTGACACAGGACAAGGGCTAGTTTCGGCACCAAAAGTTGTAGAGGAGCTGTGGACAAAGGACCAAGAGTTCATAGTATTCACCGTCGCTTCTCCTGGGAAAATCGCAGCTGGGCTGCCGAAACAGTTCTCCTGTAACCAGCAGGGGCACGAATTCAAGTCCAGTTAATTCAGCTTAAGATTCAGACTGTGGTCCGAGGAGGCCCGCCGGTGCTTGCCACAACAAGCCGGTACCTCCACTCAGGAGCCACGAGATTTCACTGATGCGAGGGCGAGGGGGGGGTCCTAATGGTTAAGGTCTCCCTCTCACCTCTCCGATTTGAGAAACGAAAAAGATTTAGTAGCTGGGGAGCTCCATTTAAGGCAGGAGGGCTTGGGTGGAGGGCGACGTCATCAGACCAATCCCCTGAGACTCCGGACAAGGGCTAGTTTGGGCGCCAAAAGTTGTAGAGGAGCTGTGGACAAAGGACCAAGAGTTCATCGTATTCGCCGTCGCTTCTCCAGGGAAAATCGCCGCTGGCCTGCCGAAACAGTTCTCCTGCAACCAGCAGGGACACGACTTCAAGTCCAGTTAATTCAGCTTAAGTTTCGGACTGTGGTCCCGAGGAGGCCCTCTGGTGCTTACCACAACAAGCCGGCACCTCCACTCTGGAGCCATGAGATTTCACTGATGCGAGGCCGAGGGGAGGGTCCCTCCAGGTCAAGCTCTCCGTCTCACCCATCCGATCTGCGATACGAAAAAGATTTAGTTGCTGGTGAGCTCCATTTAAGGCAGGAGGGCTTGGGTGGAGGGCGTCGTTATCAGACCAATCCCCGGCGACACAGGACAAGGGCAAGTTTTGGCACCAAAAGTTGTAGAGGAGCTGTGCACAAAGGAACAAGAGTTTATTGGATTAGCCGTCACTTCTCCAGGGAAAATCGCTGCTAGGCTGCCGAAACAGTTCTCCTGCAACCAGCAGGGGCACGACTTAAAGTACAGTTAATTCAGCTTAAGTTTCAGACTGTGGTCCCGAGGAGGCCGGCCGGTGCTTGCCACAACAAGCCGGCACCTCCACTCAGGAGCCACGAGTTTTCACTGATGCGTGGGCGAGGGGGGATGACCCTCCAGATCAAGGTCTCCCTCTCACCCCGCTGATTTGAGTAACGAAAAGGATTTAGTAGCTGGGGAGCTCCATTTAAGCCAGGGGGGCTTGGGTGGAGGGCGACGTCATCAGACCAATCCCCGGTGACAGAGGACAAGGGCTAGTTTCAGCACCAAAAGTTGTAGAGGAGCTGTGGACAAAGGACCAAGAGTTCGTTGGACTCACCGTCAGTTCTCCAGGGAAAATCGCCGCTGGGCTGCCAAAACAGTTCTGCTGCAACCAGCAGGGGCACAACTTCGAGTCCAGTTAATTCAGATTAAGTTTCTGACTGTGGTCTCGAGGAGGCCCGCCGGTGCTTGCGATAACAAGCCGGCACCTCCACTCAGGAGCCACGAGATTTCAATGATGCGAGGGCGAGGGGGGGAACCTCGATGTCAAGGTCTCCCTCTCACCCCTCCGATTTGAGAAAAAGAAAAGATTTAGTAGCTGGGGAGCTCCATTTAAAGCAGGAGGGCTTGGGTGGAGGGCGACGTCATCAGACCAATCCCCGGCGACACAGGACAAGGGTTAGTTTCGGCGCCAAAAGTTGTAGAGGAGCTGTGGACAAAGGACCAGAGTTCATCGGATTCGCCGTCACTTCTCCAGGTAAAATCGACGGTCTGCTGCCGAAACAGTTCTCCTGCAACCAGCAGGGGCACGACTTCAAGTCCAGTTAATTCAGCTTAAGTTTCAGACTGCGGTCCCGAGGAGGCCCGCCGGTGCTTGCCACATCAAGCCGGCACCTCCACTCTGGAGCCACGAGATTTCCTGATGCGAGGGCGAGGGGGCGGACCCTCCAGGTCAAGGTCTCCCTCTCACCCCTCCGATTTGAGAAACGAAAAAGATTTAGTAGCTGGGGAGCTCCACCTAAGGCAGGAGGGCTTGGGTGGAGGGCGACGTCATCAGACCAATCCCCGGCGACACAATACAAGGGCTAGTTTTGGCGAGAAAAGTTGTAGAGGAGCTGTGGACAAAGGACCAAGCGTTCATCGGATTTGCCGTCGCTTCTCCAGGAAAAATCTCCGCTGGGCTGCCGAAACAGTTCTCCTGCAACCAGCAGGGGCACGACTTCAAGTCCAGTTAATTCAGCTTAACTTTCGGACTGTGGTCCCGAGGAGGCCTACCGGTGCTTGCCACAACAAGCCGGCACCTCCACTCAAGAGCCACGAGTTTTCACTGATGCGGGGGCTTGGGGGGGACCCTCCAGATCAAGGTCTCCCTCTCACCCCTCCGATTTGAGAAACGTAAAAGATTTAGTAGCTGGGGAGCTCCATTTAAAGCAGGATGGCTTGGGTGGAGGGCGACGTCATCAGACCAATCCCTGGCGACACAGGAGAAGGGCTAGTTTCAGTGCCAAACGTTGTAGAGGAGCTGTGGACAAAGGACCAAGAGTTCGTCGGATTCGCCCTCGCTTCTCCAGTGAAAATCGCCGCTGGCCTGCCGAAACAGTTCTCCTGCAACCAGCAGGGGCACGACTTCAAGTCCAGTTAATTCAGCTTAATTTTCGGACTGTGATACCGAGAAGGCCCGTCGGTGCTTGCCACAACAAGCCGGCACCTCCACTCGGGAGCCACGAAATTTCACTGATGCGAGGACGAGGGGGGGAGACCCTCCAGGTCAAGGTCTCCTTCTCACCCCTTCGATTTGTGAAATGAAAAAGACTTAGTAGCCGGGGAGCTATATTTAAGGCAGGATGGCTTGGGTGGAGGGCGACGTCATCAAACCAGTCCCCGGTGACACAGGACAAGGGCTAGTTTCGGCACCAAAAGTTGTAGTGGAGCTGTGTACAAAGGACCAAGAGTTTGTCAGATTCGCCGTCGCTTCTCCATGGAAAATCGCCTCTGGGCTGCCGAAACAATTCTCCTGCAATCAGCAGGGGCACGACTTCAAGTACAGTTAATTCAGCTTAAGTTTTGGACTGTGGTCCCGAGGTGCCCGCTGGTGCTTGCCACAACAAGCCGGCACCTCCATTCGGGAGCCACGAGATTTCACTGATGAGGGGGTTGGGACCCTCCAGGTCAAGGTCTCCCTCTTACCCCTCCGATTTGAGAAATGAAAAAGATTTAGTAGCTGGGGTGCTCCATTTAAGGCAGAAGGGCTTGGGTGGAGGGCGACATCATCAGACCAATCCCCGGCTACACAGTACAAGGGCTAGGTTTGGTGCCAAAAGTTGTAGAGGAGCTATGGACAAAGGACCAAGAGTTCGTCGGATTTGCCGTCGCTTCTCCAGGGAAAATCGCCGCTGGGCTGCCGAAACAGTTCTCCTGCAATCAGCAGGGACACGACTTCAAGTCCAGTTAATTCAGCTTAAGTTTCGGACTGTGGTCCCGATTAGGCCCGCCGGTGCTTGCCACAACAAGCCGGCACCTCCACTCGGGAGCCATGAGATTTCACTGATGCGAGGGCGAGGGGGGGGGACCTCCAGGTCAAGGTCTCCCTTTCACCCCTCCGATTTGAGAAACAAAAGATTTAGTAGCTGGGGAGCTCCATTTAAGGCAGGAGAGCTTGGGTGGAGGGCGACGTCATCAGACCAATCCCTGGCGACACAGGACAAGGGCTAGTTTTGGCATCAAACGTTGTACAGGAGCTGTGGACAAAGGACCAAGAGTTTGTCGGATTTGCTGTCGCTTTTCCAGGGAAAATCGCCGCTGGGCTGCTGAAAAAGTTCTCCTGCAACCAGCAGGGGCACGACTTCAAGTCCAGTTAATTCAGCTTAATTTTCAGACTGTGGTCCCGAGGAGGCCCGCCTGTGCTTGCCACAACAAGCCGGCACCTCCACTCGGGAGCCACGAGATTTCACTGATGTGAGGGCAAGGGGGGGGGACCCTCCAGGTCAAGGTCTCCCTCTCACGCCTCCGATTTGAGAAACGAAAAAGATTTAGTAGCTGGGGAGCTCCATTTAAGGCAGGAGGGCTTGGGTGGTGGGCGACGTCATCAGACCAATCCCCGGCAACACAGGACAAGGGCTAGTTTCAGTGCCAAAAGTTGTAGAGGAGCTGTGGACAAAGGACCAAGAGTTCATCGGATTCGCGCTTCTCCAGGGAAAATCGCCGCTGGGCTGCCGAAACAGTTCTCCTGCAACCAGCAGGGGCACAACTTCAAGTCCAGTTAATTTAGCTTAAGTTTCAGACTGTGGTCCCGAGGAGGCCCGCCGGTGCTTGCCACAACAAGCCTGCACCTCCACTCGGTAGCCACGAGATTTCACTGATGCGAGGGTGAGGGGGGGGACCCTGCAGGTCAAGGTCTCCCTCTCACCCCTCCGATTTGAGAAATGAAAAAGATTTAGTAGCTGGGGAGCTCCATTTAAGGCAGGAGGGCTTGGGTGGAGGGCGACGTCATCAGACCAATCCCCGGTGACACAGGACAAGGGCTAGTTTCGGCGCCAAAAGTTGTAGAGGAGCTGTGGGCAAATACACAGACAGAATACATAGCCACCAAACATTATAAATAAATAAGTACATAAACAAACATTAAAGATCAAAGTTCTGGGTTCACCCCTCCCTCACAATCCATTGTAAGTATTCATTTATAGACACATAGAACCTCCATCTCATCGCTTTCTGGATTCCATGAGCGGGTTACCAGGCCAGACTGGTAAATACAAAATACAGCAACTATACAAAAACAAAAAAAGAAAAAGATAGTACAAAGGACCCGCAAAGGAATAGTAACTGAAGCTAAGAACAGAAAACAGAACCCATCTGGAGCCTAATATTTCTCTTGCAGGTAAAGATTGTACATAAACTTTTTAGATGAGGGTATGGGTGTGGAGAGAGGGAGGGAGGAAGGGCAGAATTACATCAGCAACCCACATGATTCTGGCCCATGCAGGAGAGTCCCATACTAAGACATAGATTCTATTCCATTCTGGGCCCCCCCAAAGAGGGAACCCCCCCCCAAGCATGCCCTTCTCCCAAATAGGGAGAGACAAACCACAGCAAGATATAGTTGGGAAAGAAATCACCATGCTTTCTGGATAGGGCCTTCCCGTGTTGGGGCATTCAGCCAATAGCTCCAGTACAGTCTTATTTTCCTTCTCTGCTTGGTAGTGAAAAAATGGTAACCACCTTGCTTTAAATGTATCCACATTTAACCGTAGATGAGCCGTTAGCTTTTCCATTTCTTGTATATGTATGCATATGGAGTACCAAGTTTCAAGGGATGGGGGAGTCTCATCTAGTCATTTTTTTAATGGATTTCTGTGCAGCAGCCAAGAGAATAAAGAACAAATATCTCTGGGCTTTAGAGTGAATCTGCGTGGGGTGGGGTGGGGGACTCAACAGTCAGTACTGTGGCTCTCCAGGGAGCTGTACCTGAAATATCTTTTCCCTCTCTTGAACTATCCTTTCCCAGTACCCCTGTAATTTTTGACATCCCCCAAAAATATGGGTGTGAGTTCCCTCTAACCACAGCTCCTCCAGCATAAATCTGAGGCATTGGACCCAAATTGCTTAGTGATGGCCGGTGTACGAAAGTATCTTATGTTCACTTTCCATCTAAACTCTCGCCAAGTAGGAGATCCCGAGGTGGAATGGACCCCCGACCAAATATGCTTCCAGTCCTTGTTCTCCAGCTGTAAATCTGTCTCCCCAGACCATTTATCTTCTAAACCCCCTACAGTGACAGACTCTCGAGAAGAGAAGAATGAGACCATCCGGGAAACCATTCATCCCATAACCCCTCCGGACAGCAATGGCAGAAGAAACTCCAAAAAGGGGTTTAAGTCATTTAACTCTATGGCACTCAGATTCTTGCAAGCCAGGAAGTGCCATATTTGTAAAAATCTATAGTGGTCCGGGGGATACCAAACTCCCTGGCAAACTGTTGAAAATCCTTAAAATTTTCCCTTTCATATAATTGGCCAATGTGATGAAGACCCACCCTCTCCCATCTCCGAAAGCCGAGATCCAACTGACTAGGAAGTAAGACTACTCAAGCCCTGGGGGGTCTGGGAGGACAGCCTCAGCCACATACCCAATTTGTTTGTTACCCAGGACCAAACCTGTTTCAGTACTTGAGCTCAGGGGTTAGTCACCAGGACATTCGATAGTCCCTCCTGATCTTCCAGGATAATATCTGCCAAGTAAACCCTAGCAACCCATGATTTCTCCAATTCTGTCCATGAAGGCTGATCCTCCCGAGACCACAGAGGGCCCAACACCTGAAGCTGAACTGCCTAACAATATTTAATGAAGTCTGGAAGCCCTAGCCCAACCCCACCTTTAGCCCTGTGTAGTATTTGCCATTTAACCCTTGGTGGTCTATGATTCCATATGAATTTAGAGGTAGAAGACTTCAAACATTTCCAAAATGAGGAGGTGGGGGGGAGCTTCCAGCAGGAAAACTGTGAAAAGAAAAAGCAAGTGGGGTAAAACATTCATTCATATTGTTTCTATCCATCCAGAGATAGAAAAAGGGAGCTCTCTCCATTTATTGTAATCTACCTGAATGACTTGAAGCAATTTAAGATAGTTGGAGCTATATAACTTCTCAATTTTATCAGGTATCCAGACTCCCAAAGATCCCTCAGTTGCCCTTTTAAAAAATCCTACTTGGGGAAGGTCATTTTGTTTGGTTGGATTTATTGGGAGCATTTCAGTTTTAGAATCATTAACTTTAAACCCTGAGATTATGCCAAATACCTGTATGAGAGATACCAGAAGCGGAACTGAGCTCACTGGGTCATCAGCATACAGCAAAGTATCATCTGCATAAAGGGAAATGCGGACCTCCACCCCCCTCCACCCGGATCCCCTTATAGAGTTCTGATTGTCGTATCCAGGCTACAAAGGGCTCCATACTTAAAGCAAACAACAGAGGTGAGAGTGGACACCCCTGTCGGGTTCCCCTCTATTTTTTCAAATGTCTCAGACAGCACCCTGTCCACTTTGACCCTAGCCCTGGGACTCCTACATAAATTGGACACCTAATCTCGAAATTTACTCCCAAACCCAAATTTAGCTAAGGTCTTGTTTAAAAACAACCAATCAAGGTGATTAAGAGCCTTTTCAGTGTCTAATGAAACTACTGCCTTAAGACTCTGGGAGAGGAGGGAGGGACTGTCCGACAACACATTTAATAAGAGACAGATGTTGTCTTGTATGTGACGTCCGGGGACAAACCCAGTCTGGTCAGAATGTACCGGCTCCGGGATAAGCTCTTCAATCCCTCTCCGATTAATTTGGGAAAAAGTTTTGCATCTACGTTTAACAGGGAGATAGGGTGGTAGCTCGCACATTCCAGAGGAGCTTTCGCTGGTTTAGGAAGCACTGTAATGGTGGCCTCCCCCCAGGTGTCTGGAGTGGCCCCCGTCACATGCGCCTCATTATAAATTTGTAAAAGAATGTGGGTCAGGTCATCTATAAAGGTTTTATAAAATTGAACTATAAAGCCAACGGGTCCTGGGGCTTTCCCAGAACTAAGGGATTTAATTACTGATTTAAGTTCACCCTCTGTGAAGGTTCTTTTCATATTTTTAACCTGAGCATCTATCAGTATGGGGAGCTCTACTGTATTTAAAAATTGACTTATTTTCAACTTACGATCAAGTTGCCTCTTCCTTGTATATAATCAGGAGTAAAATTCCACAAATTACCCAGCTATTTCTGATGGTTGCACCAAAACCTTCCCTGGGCTTTTGATACTACGGATTCTGGAAATAAATCTGTCCATTTCTTGTTTTTTAAGGTGCAGGGCCAATAATTTGCCTGCCCGTTCCCCTCCTTCATAGTATCTCTGGTTGGTGAACCACAGGGAATTGAGAGTAAGGTGCACCATTAACTGATTGTACACCATTCTAGCTTCTTGCAATTTCTGGAGTGTAACTGGATCTCGAGTAACTTTATGTTCGGACTCTAAAGAGGTAATGGTTTCTATGACCTGGGAAATCTTGACTTTGTGTAACTTGTATGCCGGGTGGCTAATAAATTTACTTCACACAACATTGCTTTTAGGCCATTCCAAATCAATTTCAGTGAGGCATCAGTCTCTTTATTCTCCTCCCAGTACCACTTAATCGCCTCCTTCACTGAAGTGACTAAGGCCTTATCCGCTAGTAGACCCGCATCTAACCTCCAAGCTCCCCCCTCTCCCATTTTCTGGATCCCAATTGGCCATGACCTGCACCACAGCATGGTCAGAGAAGGAGACCTGATAAATCAGGACCACCCTAAAAACATGTGCCTCTGACTTCCAGGTATAGATCCTGTCCAGTTTGGAATAAGTAAAGCTACCAACTGTCCCTATTTTCCCAGGACAGTCCCTATTTTAGGCAGCACATCCCAGTGTCCCCACAAGTTTTGCAAAATGTCACTTTTGTCCCAGTTTTTGCTTACTTGTTCCAGTTTTGTCTCCTTTTTTTTTCACTGCTGACTGCTAATCCGTGAGCGACAGTTATTTCAGCACTACTGTGGCGCTGCTTGGGCTGGACAGCAGTTTGCAACTTCAATCCCTGCGCCTGTGTTGCACTGCAAGCATGTCAGTGGGAGCACAGTAAAGCATGTTCCTTCCTGTTAGATTAGAATGGGTAGTAGTGCAAACAAGCACATGTGGACGTCTGCCTGCCAGCAGCTTAGAGGGACTCCAGACACAGAAGAGACCAGCAGCAGGGAACTAAGGTACCCGGACCTGATCAGCTGTAGGGAAGTGTGTGAAAACAATCTGGTGTGGTGGTGGGAGTCACTGAAGTGAAGTTTGCTCAGCAAATGGGGTGAGTGTGAACAGGTTGGATGGGACTGTCAGGAGGAGCAATACATGCAGCTCAAATGTCTGATCACAATTTAATGCAGGTTTGCTTCTAATGAACTTTCTATACATCATGGTTTGGAACTTGCTGCAGCAGAATGATGTATTGTTTTAATCTGGATGTTTGCTACTGGTGTTACTGTGGGGTGGCATGGCCAGAGCAAGCAGCAAAATTTAACTGACTGTGCGCAGGAGAAGTTATAATCTTGATTCCAATTGGAATTGGGCAGATAACGATGGAATGAACGCCTTTGGGTGGCAAGCAAGAAATCCACCCGTGTGACCCACTACGGCCGTAGAAGGGCCAGTGAGGTCACAACAGGTCCTCTAAAGGTGCAACAGAAGAGTACAGCACATACTGTGCAAAGGGTAACCCCACCCACTACCGCTAGTGGAGGTATACCTTCCCTTCTGTCTGAACTTCAAGGAGTATGAGGCCCAGATGTTTCCGCTGCGGACCCTAGGTCCGGAGATTCAAAATTATGGTGCCATCTTAGGCTGCCTCCCCTTCCAACTCTGAAAACATATAGAACTTTAAATTCTGATTGTCTTGGGGGTATCAGTAAAAAAACTTCCTACAACTTAGTAGATATTTAGATTTTCAGAGCCAACAACTCTAAATTAGGTTAAGGTTCTGCAGCTTAAACCTGAAAAGAAAGCTGCCCTGAACAAGCAACTGTGTTGGTGAACCAGGATGTAAATGAATATGAGTTAATGCCTGGCAGCTCATATCCTGTCCTCATGTTGAATGAATGTATATAATGCCTCAACAGTAATACTTAGCCACAAAAACTCAGGTTCCCAGTGCACTGTTTTTATCTTCTGCAGTAGGTGCATGGTGCCCCTAGTGTAGGATTTGAGGGACACTATGCTCCACTGCAGAAAGAAATCTATAAATGTGCACAGATTACACATAAATGATCCCACCCCCAACACAATAGGATGTCCCGGGGGGATCCTCAATGTTTTTGTGCACCTCAGGTAATGGATAAAACACTGGGGTAATGGGCGATTTTGGCCAAAGGTACTGAAATTCTGTTTCTGTAATGGAGCCAGACCTTTTTGCAATCTAAAACAGTTCTAAAAACACTTGTTTGAACCTAGGCAGTGGATTATAGTCATTTACATTAAGTAATAGCAATGTCTTATTTCTATAAAACACTTAACATGATGACTCTATTACCCTCTTTGTCCTACTGTTTCATAATATCATTGTCCTGCAGTTCTTTGATAACCACTTGTTCGCTATTTGAGAGATTGAATGTGACAGGGCAATTTTCATTCATAAGGGCCTCAATTTCCTTCCACACTACATTTTTGTAAGTTAGCAATACAGGCTTATGTGAATTGGGATAAAAGTCAAATTTAGGATGAAAAAGCGACTTACATTCTTGGAAGAGCAAAGATTTTGCTTGTTGGTAAGATACAGTGTGATCACCCATATCAGTATTTGTTGTTTCATGCCACAGTGTTTCTAATGCAGAGAAACCATCATAATCCAAAGTAGTCCATCCCTCCTGTAAAGTATCCATTGTGTTAGATTCAAAATCCAAAGTTTCTAATTCAGTAATAGATGAAACGAATCCACTAGGAATGTTACTATCATGTATAGGTTGCTGCAATGCAATATTGGTTTCGCCACCCATGCCTCTGTTTTTAAAGTGATCCCTAAGATTCAACTTGTGAAAAAAAATTCTCCACATCGATGAAAATGTTAAATTTATTAGGTTTGGATGTCAGAACAAAAGACAGACCACAACTTGATACTAATTTTTGTGTTTCACCGCATTCATAAGGTGATACATTAATGGTTGGCCACTCTGTGTGTGCTTCAAAATTTCCGGTTCATCTGTTTTTATTCCTTCCACCTCTGCATCTTCTTTTCTGTTTTTTGTTGTATTTTTGCATTTTTCTTTCACCTTGGTCCCTGGTGCACAATGAGAAAAAGACACTGTTTTATTTATGGGTGTCTGACCTTCACTATCAGCACGATCGCTAGAAAGGTTAATTACCTCCATGTCTGATGTACCCGACGTACTTGATTCTGTGGTAAGGGGCTATTTGTTTATTGGTTTGTTTAGTAGAGTTCTTTTGTTTCTTAGGTGGCTGTTTGGAGAATGTTTGTGTTTTTGTGTGTCCTAGAGAAGAACCAGATCTCCCTCCTGCAAACCTACTCCAATTATAAATACGTCCTTCCTTGAATTCAGCTCTAGCTCTCTCAGTTTTGATCTACTTGCATAAAATTAATTCAGATTCATGCTTATCTAATTTCACTTTAAGATTTTTATATAATTCTCCAAATTGAGAGTGTCCACTTTAATTTTCTGAGGCTAGTTTTCATCAATTCTATTTGCTGTGTAGTCAGTGCATGTTTTAGCTTGTCTTCTTTAATCAGAATTTGCAGGAAGACTTTACTACAAGCTGCTGCAGCCTCTTCCCATTCCTTCTTGTGTAACAGGTTGTCAAGACCATCCGAAGGAAATACTGTGATTCTTAGTCCACGTGGGGCCAGGTTCTCTTTTAAGCAATTTGCCAAACTTAGAATGTTGTATATTAAATTAAGTTCATTAAACAGCAACCTTTCTTGTTTATGAAAAAGTATTATTAATTCACCCAACTCTGTTTGTGGTACAGTATGTTCTGCACCCAATTTGGCCTTTAGGTTATGATTTTTTGTTGTAAATGTTCTGTGACCATATAACAAACCAGAGGAGAATTGCAAGTTACTTGCTCGTTTTCACCATTCATTGCATGAACTTACGTATGGCTATCTCCTCCAGGAAAAAAGGTAGTGCCTGGAAAAGACAAGTGTGATATTTCACCTACAAACCACAACCAGAGTAGTGGTTCCTCAGGTGCACAAGTAAAGGCAATGGCAACTGGAAAAAAAATTAAACAACAGTCCTCACACTGCTCCAAGTAAGGTGCGGTGCAAAATCAAGGTAGCCATGCTGTATTGAACGATTCCAACAGAAGCTGCTCTCCAAAAAACTCACGCACAAGCAAAATTGCCACAAAGTGTCAGTTTAATACCAAAACTAGTGCAATGCACAGGCACAAAACACCTAAGCCAGAAAGAAGCCCCTGTGCTTCAACTGTGAAGTCTTCCTCAAGGGGTGGGCTCTGGATATCACAACATTGTTTCATTTAAATACACTTCAATTAGTGATGTCACAAAACATTACCAATCACAAGAGAAATGTATTCATAGAAGGCAGATTTAAATTTCAGTACCTATAATTATAGAATTAATATAGCTGCCTATAAATGCTAAAATGATACAGGAGAAGTGAAAAAACTGTTAAAAGTTACAGTAAAAAAAAAACTAGCTGGTTTCTATCTCATATCTCAAATGCAGAAAAGATAGATCTAGTACCTAAAGTCATAAATCAATGCCAAACAAGAATACACACTTCTTTTACAATTCAAAAAGTTATGTAAAAATTCATTTATACATCTTGAAATATATTTGAAGATTTGAATCAATATCCCAAGCGATAGTATAATACCAAATAATTCATATATCACATATATCACCAGAATAAAGAAAGGGATTTTGGGGGGAGGGATTCCATTATAAAAGGAC
Source organism: Neoceratodus forsteri (assembly GCA_016271365.2). Taxonomy (NCBI): domain Eukaryota; kingdom Metazoa; phylum Chordata; order Ceratodontiformes; family Ceratodontidae; genus Neoceratodus; species Neoceratodus forsteri. The sequence continues at coordinate 341,568,055 of CM057457.1, forward strand.
CAAAACACAAAGTGACTACAGTGGAAAGGATGAAAGTTTAAGACACAAATAATATATACAGTATATATGTATATATATATATATATATATATATATATATATATATATAATTTAGAACATATCTTCCAAAAAGTAGAAATGGATATAATAAACATAGATTTTGATGGCAGATAAGGACCACTTTGCCCACCTAGTCTGCCCATTTCCTTATTTACAGGATAAGCTGCAGATCCTAGTTAACCAACAGCCAATATAAAAATTATAAACAGATGATATAAATAGAAAGTGGAGTGAATCTCCGCAAAGACACAGACAGGATGGAAGCTGTCCAGAGGAGGGCAACTAAAATGGTGCAGGGTCTGCACCGGAAGTCATATGAAGAGAGACATAAGGAACTTAACATGTATAGCCTCGAGGAAAGGAGGGATGGGGGGACATGATAGAAACATTCAAGTACCTCAAGAGAATCAACAAAGTCCAAGAGGGTAGCAACTATCAAAAAAAGAGGTGTGCATGAACAAGGGGGCACAATTTGAAGATAGAGGGGGGCAGCTCAGAGGTAATTTAAGGAAGTATTTTGTTCACAGAGAGGGTTGTGGATGCATGGAACGGCCTTCCGGAGGAGGGTGTCGAGTCAAAAACAGTGGTGGAATTCAAGCATGCATGGGACAGTCATAAGGCAATTCTAGTGGGGGGTAGGAGGAAGTAGGCTGTTGGTTAACTAGGATCTGCAGCTTATCTGTTAGGTAGGGAAATGGGCAGACTAGGTGGGCCCCAGTACTGAACCCTGTGGTACCCCACTAGTAACCCTTCTTTCTTCGCTGTGGACTCCATTTACTATTACCCGCTGTGTCCTGTTGTCCAACCAGTGTTTTACCCAGGCTACCACCCTGGGACCCACTCCCAGGCAGGCTAATTTGTTTATTAATCTTTTGTGCAGGACTTTGTCAAATGCCTTGCTAAAGTCTAGGTAGGCCATGTCCACATCCCCTCCCTGGTCTACTGCTTTGGTCACCCAGTCAAAGAAATTAATTAGATTTGTCTGACATGACCTTCTCACTGTGAATCCATGCTGCCTTGGGTCCTGTGCCCCACTGGCTTCTAGGTACTCAACAATTCTTTCCTTCAGAAGTGATTCCATCATTTTCCCTACCACTGAGGTCAAACTGACAGGTCTGTAGTTTCCTGCCTCTGTCTTGCTCCCACTTTTGTGAAGGGGAATCACATCCGCCCTCCTCAAGTCTTCAGGTACCACACCATCCTCCCATGATTTATAAAGCCAATTACAACTATATTAAATGATATCTGAGTAACACAAATGAGGGTGATGTAATTTTATATTTTTAATATATTTGCAGAATGTTTCGTATACAGTAATCTAGTGATATTGTATTATAAATGACTATTTACATGTGTACAGAATGTTTGTTGTTCTGATTTCTTGTGATTTTTTAATGGCATAACTGCTGAATAATAAACTAAAACTATCAGCATAGTCAACTGTGGGGAGAATTGTTTTCTGTACAAACGCATGATGAGCTGGCATGGGAATGCAGTCATGATTATGGTATAAAGCACCAAGTATTATTTATTTATTAAATTTTGGTGACCAGGTAAGCCCACTGGGCCCCAGAGGTCCCTTTTTCAGGGAGACCCGGGATTACATAGCAATGGTAAATATCACAGTAAGAATGACAATTATACAATATGATACAAGTTATACAGTAATATACAGACAGCTGGTTTTGGGGTGGAATTCCTTGAAGGCAACATTTACACGTATAGAAAAGTTGTTGGTTTAGCCAAACTTCAAGGTACTGTATGTAAGGGAGGTGGCATTTTCTAATTGTGTTCCATCCAGGGGGTGGAATATATGGGGGGGGGATTTAGAAAGTGTCTGCCTGATGCCAAATGTCATGGAGACAGTCTTTTTGGTATTTAGGAACAGCTGGTTGGATTGGAACCAGTGCTGTAACTTACTGAAGTTCTGCTACAGTCTTGCCACCACATCTGAATGGAAAGCACTAGAGGTGTACAGTAGGTGTCGTCTACATACATGTGCATTTTGGTAAATGGCAGATAGCAGGCAAATACTAACATACTACAATGCCAGCAGAATAGGCCTAATGGTCTTTCGCATCTGCTCATTTGGTCAGCCCCCACCTTGGGAGCTGACCTCGCTGCCCCCCTCGCCTTCTCTGGCTTCTCCCTTCCCAGTTCCAGATATTCTCACTGCACTGGATTTTGCTTCCAAAACCCTTCCCCTGTACCTGTCCCACCCCTTCTTAAACCCCTCCACTATCTCTGCCTCCACCAGCCCCCTAGGCAGCGCATTCCATGGCTCCACCACCCTCTCAGTGAAGTAGCACCTACTCCTTTCTCCCCTGAATCTTCCCCCCCTCCAGCTTCCACCCATGACCTCTAGTGGCTCCCTCCTCCTTCCTTCGAAGCACCCTGACTATTCCTCCCCTATTTACCCCCTTCATGTACCTGAAGATCTCTATCATGTCCTCCCTGTCCCTTCCCTCTTCCAATGTGTACATATTTAGCTCTTCGAGCCTCTCCTCGTAGGTTCTGTCCCCCAAGCCCCAAATCATTTTGGTTGCCCTCCTCTGGACCCTCTCCAGGAGTTTAATATTCCTCATTAAGTGTGGCCTCCAAAACTGCACACAGTACTTGAGGTGCGGCCTCACCAAGTAGTTATAAAGAGGGAGTATCACTTCCCTCCTTCTGGAGGTGATCCCCCTAGCGATGCATCCCAGCATTCTGTTGGCCTTGGCTGCTGCCCTTCTACAAGTCTCAGAGTTGGTCATCTTGACATCCACCACCACCCCCAGGTCCCTCTCAGCCATCGAGATTTGTAGCATCCCCCCCCCCCCGGATGTAGACTGGGCCTGGGTTTCTGGCCCCCAGGTGTAGTACCTTGCATTTCCCTGCATTGAACCTCAGCTTCCACTTTCTAGACCATCTTTCCAGAGCCTCCAGGTCCCCCTGTAGAGCCACCCTTCCCCTTCCCCATCCACCACCGCCCCAGTTTTGAGTCATCTGCAAAGAGACTCATCTCACTCCTGATATCTGTTCTTAAGTCAGAGACATAGGCGTTGAACAGGAGGGACCCAAGGACTGATCCCTGTGGGACCCCACTAATGACCCTCCTTGGGGATGAGACTATCCCGCCAACTACTACCCACTGGGTCCGGTCCTGAAGCCAATTGCCTATCCATCTGATTATCTGGTTCCCTACCCCCATTTCTCCCAGCTTATCCAACAGGCCCACATGAGGAACAGAGTCAAATGCCTTGCTGAAGTCTAGAAAGAGGACGTCCACTGGTCTACCCAGGTCCAAGGCACTCGTCACCCAGTCATAGAACTCCACAAGGTTTGTCTGACACGATTTCCCCAGGACAAATCCATGCTGTCTATCATCCAGGCACCCTGACTTTTCCAGGTCCCCCAGCCTCTCCTTGACAATGCCCTCCATCACCTTGCCCACCACCGATGTCAGACTGACAGGCCTGTAGTTCCCTGCCACCTCCCTTGATCCCCCCTTGTGGATAGGCACTATATGTACCACCTTCCATTCCTGGGGCACCAACCCTGTCCTCAGAGAGAGAGATGGTGAAAAGCTCCACCAGAGGTTTTGCCAGGACATCCACAAGTTCCTTCAGCACTCTGGGATGTAATTTATCTGCCCTGGTGCTTTCTCCATCTTAAGGGAGCTGAGGGCTTCCCTCACTCTCTCTGCTGTGATTTCACTTCTGCTACCTCTTCTCCCTGCTTAGCCTTCCCCCCTCCTACCAGTGATGCCTCCCCCTCTCCCCAGACCCGCCGATCGGTAAGGGTCCTCCCCTCCTCAGTATCACTGTCTCCTCCCATGTATGATGCAGCAGCCCCATTTTCCTTGGTGAAAACTGAGGTGAAATACTCATTTAGTACCTCAGCCTGCTCCCCTGGGTCTTGTGCCCATCTCTCCCCTATTTTAATCCTGCTAATCATTCAGGAACATTGAAAATAAGATTGGAACCTAGCTCCCAGGCCCAGTGAGTGCCCTAGGCCTATCCTGGGACACATTACTGAATTTCACCGGACAAAGACAAAGACTGGGTCTTAGCCAGAGCTTGTGAAGTAGGATCCCTCTTGTGGAATGGCTGCCATGATTTAGTTTTCCAGGAATACTCGTGGGACCTTGCAAACAAGCGCAAAGAGTACATGGAAGCACGTAAACAACTCCATGCACTTGGAATCCCGTTCTCACTGTGGTATCTGGCCACTAGGTGACTGACAGTAAACAGGATGCCCATGCTGTTTTCTACCCCAGAGGTGCTGCAGGACTTCATCTACAGAACTTGGCCTACCAACAGTCATGATGCAGCTCCAAACACAAGGCTTTCCATACTGCCACATGCTTCAGTCATGGCCTAAGACAGCAGGCCAGACCCACATGCCAGACAAGAGATGGAGGTTCAGCATCCAGGATAGTCTTCAGTAGAAGCCAGGGCTCTCCTGGCCATAAATAGAAAGAGACAGCAACAGGGATGTCACAATAAAATAATAAACTTTATTTTTATTGGGCCTTTCAAAAACCAAGGCACCGAACAAACTCTAAAACACATCATACAGTTCGGTGTCCTAAAAATATAAAACAGCAATAAAACCACTGATACAATCAAAAAGAGAGATTAACCACTGAATGCTTGCCTCCACAAACAAGGTTTCAAGACCTGTTTAAATCCCTCCATGGTCGCGCACTCCCATAACTGATGGGGTAGAGAATTCCAGAGGGTAGGGGCCACAAACATAAATGCTCGGATCCCAGAAGATTTTAAGCTGACCCTCGGGATCTCTAGCAACCCCATATCAGCTAGGCGGAGTGATCGCCTAGGGCAGTAAGGAACCAGGATCTCTTTCAAGTAGTCTGGGCCAAGTCTGTGTAGGGCTTTAAAAGTCAGAAAACAGACTTTTAAGGTGATCCACCACTGAACTGGTGTCCAGTGCAGTCTGCACAGCACCCGCTAAATATGGCTGGACCAAGAAGTTCCTGTCAAAAGCCGGGCCGCTGCGTTCTGCATCAGCTGCAAGTGGTGGATTTCAACCCCAGGTAGCCCTAGGTAAAGGGAATTGCAACAGTCCAAGCGCAAGGACACAAAGGCATGGACCAGTGTAGAAAGGTCGCAGGACAGAACAAGGTGCTTAATCCTGGAGATATTCCTCAGATGACAGAAAGAGGAATGATGGCAGACACCTGAGAATGCAGAGTAAGCCCTTCATCATAAATTACCCCCAGGTTCTGCACCTGTTCAGAGGTCAGGAGGGATAGGCCCCCAAGGTATAACCCTGAAGGCAAACCAACCCCCGAACCCCCTATCTGGTGCGCCGGATCCACAACCAGCACCTCAGTCTTTTCCAAGTTCAACTTCAGCCAAATCGAATCCATCCACTCCTGGATTTCTGTGAGGCAGTTGTTAAAAACTGAGAGAGCTCCATCCTGGTCAGGTGCAAAAGAAAGGTAGAGCTGGGTATCATCAGCATAACAGTGAAACCTCAGCCCATACCTTCTTACAATGTCTCCGAGGGGCAACATGTACACTGCAAACAACATGGGGGACAGTACTGAACCCTGAGGAACCCCACAAGACCAAGAAACTGGGTCTGAGGAATAAACCCCAGACACCCCTCTCTGTGTTCTTCCGGTGAGGTAAGATGTGAACCACCCGAGGACTACACCAGATAATCCGCAGATGAACCTCAGATGGTTAAGCAATACTCCATGGTCCACAGTGTTTTATTTTTTTATTTATTTACTTATTTCTAGGAAGTACCTTTGAGTCAAAGGCTCTTTTCCAGAGGTTCCACATCGTAGTAATACATTGGCATAACATCATTTACAATGGTTACAAATACATAAGCAGATACGAGGAGGTTCCATAATTACAATAACAAGGAGTACATAAGTAAAAATATACAGACACATAATTTAAAGCAGGCTAGGTTGACAGGGTGTTAAGTGAACAACTTGAGAATCCACAGGATATAGAGTGAATGAAACAAAGAAACATAGAATTCGACAGCAGATAAGGACCGCTTGGCCCACCTAGTCTGCCCATTTTCCTACCTAACAAATAAGCTGCAGATCCTAATTAACCAACAGCTTACTTCCTCCTACCCCCATCTAGGACTGCCTTATGTCTGTCCCATGCATTCTTGAATTCCCCCACTGTTCTTGACTGCACGACCTCCTCAGGGAGGCTGTTCCATGCATCCACAACCCTCTCTGTGAAAAAATACTTCCTCACATTACCTCTGAGCCATTCCCCCTCTATTTTCAAATTGTGTCCCCTTGTTCTTGCACATCTCTTTTTCTGAAAGATGCCACCCTCTTGGACTTTGTTGATTCCCTTGAGGTACTTGAAAGTTTCTATCATGTCCCCTCTCTCCCTCCTTTACTCAAGGGTATACATATTAAGCTCCTTTAGTCTTTCTTCATATGTCTTTTGGTGCAGACCCTGCACCATTTTGGTTGCCCTCCTCTGGACAGCCTCCACTCTGTCTATGTCTTTGCGGAGATGGGGTCTCCAGAACTGCACACAGTGCTCCAGATGGGGTCTCACCAACTGTCTGTACAGAGGGATAACAACTTCCTGTTTTCTACTATTGATGCCTCTCCCTATGCATCCCAGTATCCCCTCAGCTTTCCTTACTGCCTTCTCACATTGCCTGCCCACCTTTAGGTCATCTGATATAATTACCCCCCGGTCCCTTTCCATTTTTACTTTTGTCAGTATCTCACCCCCCACTGTGTACTCTTCCCCTGGGTTTTTGTTTCCCAGGTGCATTACCTTGCACTTCTTTGCATTGAATCTGAGCTGCCATACATTTGACCATTCCTCCAACCTTGCCAAGTCCATTTTCATCCTTTCCACCCCAGCTTGTGTATCAACCCTGTTGCAGATCTTTGTGTCATCTTCAAAGAGACATACTTTCCCTTCCAGTCCCTCTGCAATGTCACTTATAAAGACATTAAAAAGGACCGGCCCCAGTACTGAACCCTGTGGTACCCCGCTAGTAACCCTCCTTTCTTCACTGTGGACTCCATTTACTACTACCCTTTGCGTCCTGTTGTCTAGTCAATTTTTTATCCAGGCTACCACCTTGGGACCCACTCCAAGGCTGGCTAACTTGTGTATTAATCTTTTGTGTGGGACTGTATCAAATGCCTTGCTAAAATCTAGGTAAGCCACGTCCACAGCCCCTCCCTGGCCTACTACTTTGGTCACCCACTCAAAGAAATCTATTAGATTTGTCTGACACGACCTTCCCATCATGAATCCATGCTGCCTAGGGTCCTGTGCCCCACTGGCCTCTAGGTACTCAACAATTCTTTCCTTCAGAAGTGTTCCATCATTTTACCTACCACTGAGGTCAAACTAACTGGTCTGTAGTTTCCTGCCTCTGTCCTGCTCCCACTTTTGTGAAGAGGAATCACATCCGCCCTCCTCCAGTTCTCAGGTACCACCCCATCCTCCCATGATTTGTTAAAGAGAGTAGTCAGCGGTGTCATTAGTTCTACCCTTAGTTCTTTTAGAATTCTTGGGTGAATCCCATTAGGCCCCATTGCTTTGTCCACCTTCAATTTTACTAGCTCTTTCAGAACCCTTTCTTCTGTAAATGGACTGGTATCGACCCTCGTCTTCAGAGTGTTTCTCTTGTTTGGTTTAAGTACCTCCCTCTCCTCTTCGACTTTTTGAATATTGAGCAGAAATATTCGTTCAGTATCCCTGCTTTTTCATTGTCACCCTCTACCCACATTCCCTCCCCTTTATTAAGCTGCAGTATCCCTCCTTTGGTCTTTCTTCACTCCCTAATGTACCTATAAAAGGTCTTATCCCCCTTCTTAACAGATTTGGCTATCCTTTCCTCGGTTTGGGCCTTTGCTATTCTGACTGCCTTCCCAGATTCTTTCTGCTTTAACTGATAAAGTTCTCTGTCCTTCTTTTGTGTTTCCTTATATTTCCTGAATGCTGTCCTTTTCTTCTTAACCTTCTCTGCCACCTCTTTTGAGAACCATAGCGTTTTTCTCCTTCATTGTGTTTTGTTGATTTGCTTTACACAAAGGCTTGTTGCCTCTGTGATGGCTGTTTTGATTACTCTCCATTGTTCCTCCACCCCTCCTTCTTGCCTGTTTGCTAGTGCTTTTCTGAGGCACTCTCTCATTTTCCCAAAGTCAGCCCTCCAAAGTCCAATACTCTTGCTTGTATGGCTTGATTGTATGGCTGCTTTATCGAACCACACTGTTTGGTGGTCGCTTGTTCCCAGATGGCTACCCACTTTCTAAATCTGAGATTCTTTCTCCGTCCCCATTTGAGAGTACAAGGTCTAAGATTGCTCCCTCCCAAGTGGGTTCCAGTACTAGCTGTCTGAGGCATGCCCCCTGTAGGGCATCAAGAATGACCCTGCTCTTGGATGTGCCTGCAGCAAAGGTGCTCCAGTTAACATTTGGCTTATTCAGGTCCCCCATCAACAATATCTCCCCTTTTTCTGCAATTCTAAGGAAGCCTTCTATCATTTCGTTGTCCATTCCCTCCCCCTGAGATGGGGGTCTGTATACAACCCCCATGCGGATTGTGGTGCCATTTCCTGTCTCCAGGGTGACCCAGAGTGTCTCATCTGCTCCCTGTTTACTCTTTAGTTCTGTTGCTTTGATCCCTTCCTTTACATAAGAGCTCCTCCTCCTCCTCTTTTACCCTCCCTGTCCCTCCTGTAGACTGTGTATCCTGGTATGTTGACATCCCAGTCATGGTTCTCTGTGTACCATGTTTCTGTGACTGCCACAATATCCAGGCAACCCTCTTCCATCAAGGCCACTAGGTCAGGGAGCTTGTTACACAGACTACGGGCATTGGTACTCATCACCCTCCACTTTTTGATGGCCTTACCCCTTTTAGCCCTTCATTACTGCCTTTGACTTTTTTACATTTACTTCTGGCCTGCTCCCCTAATGACTTCTCCACCTTGGTGTTTACCTCACTAATTACTGTTGTTTGTGGGGGGAGGCTGGGATTTCCCTGCTCCTTTTCAGTGCCTCCCTCTTGGCTAGTTTAAATGCTTGCCAATGAAGCATTTAAACCTCTCAGCTAGGATCCTGGTTCCCCCGGACAGATGCAGACCATCACGCCAGTATAGGTCTGCATCCCTCAAATGGCTCCCAGTCCCAATGAAGCCAAAACCCTGAGCTCCCATCAGTTTTCAACCATTCATTGAATTCCCTGGTGAGGAGTACCCTAGCATCACCCTTGCCATAGACAGGCAGCACCTCCGAGAAGGTTACTGTATGTGCTACTTGTCTAAGGCCCCTCCCCAACTCTACAAACTCCTCTTGCACTGCTCTTATCCCATTCCTAGCCAGGTCATTTGTCCCTAGGTGGACAATAACATCCAGCTCACTCCCTTGTGCAGCTGCTCCCATGATCCTGAGGATTTGCTTCCTGTCCCTCCAAGCCGTGGTGCCAGGCAGGCACCTTACCTCCCTCTCCCCTTCTTCCCTCATTTCTACCCCCTTAATGATTGAGTCCCCCACCAGAAGTTGTTTCCTTCCACTGTGGGGTCTCATGCCACCCTCCTGTGGGTCTCCTTTGTGAAGGTTCCCAGCATCCTCCTTGGTCTCCACAGCAGGTGCCTCCATAAAAGAACCACTATCCACCAGAAAAGCAAATGAATTGTGGAGAAGTACAGCTGGAGGGATGCAACTCTGTTCCACCACCCTCTCCCTCCCTGAGCTCACCCTGGTCCAGCCTCTCCTCTTTCTTGGCAACCTCTGAGGTAGTGGCATTGGCCCTGGTGGTCCCTGGGTGGGAGAGGAGGTTTCACGAATCCTAGCCAGGTCAGCCTGGAGATGGGCAACCTCCTCTCTCAGACCAGAGAGGTGCCTGCAAATAGGGCAGCATTGCAGCCTCCAGAATGTCTCCCGGAACACTGCCGCCCTACAGCCATTGCACTGCACCACTCCTATCATGTCTTATTTTGTGTCCCCTCTCCTGTTTCTCTGTATGCTTACTCTCTCTTCTCCTTATAACTCTCACCCTTCCTGTTCTGGGACAGTAACTTCCTATATTATTCAGTAGCCTCCTTCTTCCTTGCTCAGTGTCAGACCACCAGCAGCTGGGGGGGAGAATGAGCTACTTTTTCCTTTAGGGTTGACAAAACCAATGTTCCTCTATGGTCCTTCCCTTCCTACTGTGAAACAGGAAGTTCCTGTTGACAGTCAAATCCAGTGGCTATAAAAGTAGAACTGACTTAGGGTGGGTGGGATGGAGGGCAATTAGTAAGAAAAAAGGCTAGCAACAGGAAGTTGTAATTTGAGTCACCTGCTTTTACAGTGTCTAAGCCACATCCCCAATTAAGCTCTCTATCCTCCTACTGGTTTAGCAAAGTAAACTGATACAGAACCCTTCCCAGCACTGAACACACACTGACTTTCTTTCTTTTCTCTTTTTTTAACCCTAACTAAGGCCCCTTCTACTTCTAATAAAGTACCTGTTTGCTTAAACTCAACAGACACTGACTCCTGCTAAGATATAAGTGTTAAATTAATAAGAAAATGTAGCTTCTTTTAGTTAGCTGCTTTCTGCTCTACAAGCAAGGCTGGCAACAGAATGAGGTAGGGAACAGAGGATGAAATAATCTGTAAAATAATTAACTAATACTATACACAAGGAGACGAGAACTTGATGGGCAGCAGTTCTTTTGTCTTAAGTGCTAAAGAGTGTAGTACTAAAGGAGGGCTAGACTCACTTGGGGGGGAGTGCTGAGGCGGGGGCCTGGAGCCTACTAGGAGAGTGTTAGTAGGAAGAGAGGAGAGGCAAGGGTGCAGGTTAGAATGAGAGTAGCAGGAAAGAGAAGGGAAGAGTGTGGGGGAGTTCAGGTCTGACAGTCACAGTTCCTGTTTGTGGTGCGGTCCACTCGGAGTTTATCTTTAAAGGGGCCTATTTTGTCCTCTTTTGTGATGCCTAGGTCAAGCACATTAAGCCAAAGTGGTGCCCGGTATTTGTAGGACCGTTGGCCTTGTGTGGTTCTACAGAAAGGGATGCAGAGAGCTGAGTTGTTTGTACCTCTAGTGCATCTGATGGAATTAGGTCAACAAAGAGGCTTTGCAGGCCTGGGGTGGTAAGTCCTAGCATAGACTTCTTGATGAGCATGCATACTTGATACTGGAGGTGGCTGTCAAGGTTGAGCCATTTTGTTTGAGTGTACAACCCGCAGGTGTGTGAGAAACTTTGTTTAGTGTTGTTTTTATACATTTCAAAGCAGTTTGGAAGGCAGTCCCATATGCTGCTAGACCATAGTCCATCACTGAGGGCACTGAGCTATTAACAGCAGTTTTGAGTGCCTCAGAAGTCAGGCCTTTTTGGTGTCTGTACAGTAATCCTAGTTTTGCATTTGACAACTTTGCGACTGCGTCAATGTGTTGGTTAAATGAAAGGGTGCAGTCCAGTGTGAATCGTAGGTATTTAAATGTTTGAACCATCTCCAGGGAAGTATTCCGATTGTTATGAATGCAAAGTTGGGGAGTGTGGTGTTTGTTATGTGATGATGCGAATAACATAGTCTTAGGGCTGGATATTCAAACTGCGCCATTCATAGGCGCAAGCCCTTTCGCTGCACAAAATAGTTGTGCAGGGGTGTGTCCGGGGCGATATTCAAAGGAGTTGTGCTATTGAGCAACTCCTTTGAATATCACCCCCCAGCCACAGCCACTGTGCCTGGCGCAGTGGAACTTGCGCCACCGCAAGTTGACAGAGTGGAGCATTCAACTTGCGGTGGTGCAAGTACAATTGCGCCATGCGCAAAATCCCGATATTCAAAAGGTGACATGCAAATGGGGCTATAATTCATGCAAGGCACAGGGGGCATTGCATCTGATTATGGCCCCATTTGCATGCCATTAGCATGCAGGTGCTCCGAGCCCTGAGGACTTGCGCCTGGCACTCTGCCAGGCAGCAACCCGTCTGACACCCTGCAGCCCAATCACAGGCAAAACAGTGTAGAATCCTCCCACCCCCACTGGCCCGATCGCGGGCATGGTTTTAATTCCCCAACAGCCCGATCACGGTCAGCAATGGGCCCCCACCCCGAGCGTATTCCTGGTGGTCAGTGGACGATAAGCCCGATCGCAGGCAGTAGTTGTATGAAACCCCTCCTGAAATCAGCCCTGGTGGTCAGTGGACCAAAAGCCTGATCACGGGCGTGTTGTTAAACCCCCTCCCGAAATCAGCCCTGGTGGTCAGTGGACCGAAAAGCCCGATCGCGGGCAGTAGTGTAAATCCCCCGAATTCAGCCCTGGTGGTCTTGTGGCACATCCTGATCGCGGGATGTAAATGCTCAAATCCCCCAACATTGCCCTGGTGGCTGGTGTCCCCTCCCCACCCACCCACGAGCCCCACCACCGCTCCCCACAGCGGCGGGCGGCAGCATCCCTCCTGCCTGCCGCCCGTCGCCCGCCGACTGACTGCCCGGTAGAGACTGCATGCCCATTGGTGCAGAGAAAGAGCCAATGGGCGTGCAGCCCCACCGTACATGACAGTCCGTTTGTGAATGAATCATTCACAAATCTGGACTGTCATGTCTGCAATTGACCAGTAGCTCTTCTCTGCAATAGCTTCGGCTTAATGGTCGGCAGCGAGAGCGGGAGGATGCTGCCGCCCACTGGCTGTGGGGGCAGGGGGTGGTGAAGCTTCATGGGTGGGTGGGGAGGGACACTAGCTCACCAGGGCAATGTTGGGGATTTATTGAATTTACATCCCGCGATCGGGATGTGCCACTGAGACCACCAGGGCTGAATTCGGGAGGGGATTTACACTACTGCCCGCGATCGGGCTTTTCGGTCCACTGGACCACCAGGGATATGTTCGGGGTTTACAAACTACTGCCCGCGATCGGGCTTTTCAGTCCACTGGACCACCAGGGATACATTCAGGGGGAGCCACATTGCTGCCCGTGACCGGGCTGGTGGGGGGGATTGAGCTATCCCTGCAATCGGGGCATGGGGTGGTGGTGGGGGGATTCACAGTCATCTGCCCTCGATCGGGCTGTGGGGGGCACAGGGACTGGGTTGGGGGCCAGCCACAGGTGGCAGCTGCTGTGTTGCGCCCTGCAATGCAGCAGCTCACCTGTGGGTGACCCTTGACTTAAGCCTTTTTTTTTGGCTCAAAGTTGTGCAGGCGCAGGTTGGGGGTTGCGCCTGCACAACTCTGCACAGCCCGGCTGAATATCGGGCTGTGCAGTTTATGCATGGTTCCTCCCCCTCCAGTTCAGCATGCATTCATTTGCATTGCACTGTTGCTCAGCATGTTTTCTGTGGCAAAACTGCCTCCTGCTGAATATCGCAGAATGGAGCAAGTTCGGACTTGCTCAGGCGCAACTCTATTGCGCATGGCGCAACCCTTTAGAATATCCGGCCCTTAGTGTTTTTATAATTGAGGAGCAGTTTGATTGAAGGAACCAGTGCTCAGCTGCAGTGAAATTAGCCTACATTTGTTTTTCCAGTATGTAGGGGTCAGGATTACATGAATAAGAACAGGCTGAACAGTAGAGGGCCAAGGATACAGCCTTGAGGAACGCCTACGTTAACACTAAGTTTGTCGGAGAAGGTGTCCAGGATTTTCACTTTTTGGACCCTCCCAGAGAGGTAGCTTCTGAACCATGCTACTGTTGCATGGGAGAGGTCTGTATTGGAGAGCTGATCCAGGAGCAGATTGTGACTGACGGTGTTGAAGGCCTTGGTGAGATCAATATATGTTGCCCCCACCAAGAGCCCTCTGTCTACAGCATTATGGATAAAGCTGGTAAACTCCACTAGAGTGGTTGTGGTACTGTGTTGTTTTCGAAATCCATGTTGTTGCTGACATTGTAAATGATACTTGTCTAGATATTCCATCAGTTGGTTGCTTACGATTCACTCCAGGGCCTTGGAGAGTGGAGGAAGGATAGCTATTGGGCGGTAATTTGTACAGTTGTCACTGTCACCACTTTTGTAAACAGGGGTAACCACCGCCACCTTCCAGATCCGTGGAAATTCACCTGATACCAAGGAAAGATTTAAGATTTTGGTGAGGGGTTTGAGAGTTATGTCCAGGGTGAGCCTAACTAGTTTTAGATCAAGTTGATCAGAGCTGGTTCTGAAATTATCTAGTGCTTTTAGGATGTACTTTTTTGCTTTCATAAAGGTGATAGCTCTGAAGTAGAAAGGCAGATGGGAGTTTGATTGGGTCCCTGGGTTTTGTTCAATGCAAGTATCTGATTAGTGTTGAAGGAAGCTAGGGACAACACCCCACTGAGGTCAGTAAAAGCTTTGTTGAAGACATGTGCTATGCGACTGTGATCCTATGTAGGTTGGACCTCAATGTTCAGGAAGGTGGGGGGAGTTTTAGTAGGTTTACCTGTTAGAGACTTGATGTTCTCCCAGAACCATCTACTGTCACCCCATGAGTTTGTCAGCTCATTTTTAAAGTGAGTGTTTTGGCCTTGCGAATAGCCCAGGTGTGTTTATTCTGTGCAGCTCTATAGTTCTGGTAGTCTGTCTGGGTACTTGAGTTTCTTGCTTTGTACCATAAGTCATCTCTATTTTTCATGAGGGCTAGTAGCTGTGCTGTGATCCAGTGGCTGTCATAGTCACAGATCCTTCTTTTGGTGTAGGGGCGTAGACATTGCACACTCCATTGAATTTGCTTATAAAGCATTCTAGGGCAGTGTTGACATCTGTTTTATGGTCAATAGAGCTCCAATCATGGAGGCTGAGTTGTGCTCTTAGCGCTCCCAACTTGCCTTTCTTCAGAAGTTTAGCAGTAATAGTCCTGGCTGGTGCCTTATTTGACCATTTACAGATTACCGGGGAGTGGTCACTGCTGTCAAATGCTGATGAGAGATCTAGGAGAACCAAGACAGAATGGTTCTTCCAATCTCTCACCATCAGGAGATCATTGATCACCCGAACCATGCTGCCTCAGTACTATGCCTCTTTCGAAAACCAGACTGGAGGGGTTCATAGATGTCATGGATGGTCAAATGGTTCTCCAGCTGTATGGCCACTACTTTCTCAATCATCTTCCCTAAAAAGGGAAGACTTGAGATAGGTCTGTAGTTCATATGGCAATCAGGGTCCAAAGAAGCTTTCTTCAGGAGGGGTGTTACCACCACCTTCTTCAGGGAGCTAGGAAACTCACCTGTTTCCAAGGAGCACCCGACTATCCATGCAAGGACCGGACTGATGGAATCAATACAACCCAAAATCAGGGAAGTTGGTCCAGGATCCAAACTACAGCATGTAAGGCGCATACTCTGGACGATCCACATGACATCCATGAACTCCGGTTGGCTGAAGGTACTCCAGGAAAGCTGAGGAGCAGCAGCCACAAGCTGGTCCAAAGGAACACCCTTAGAGTGTGCTGGCTGGAGTACCACCCTGATGTCGGCCACATTATTTGCAAAGAATCGAGCAAGTTCATCACACTCTACTTGCAAAAAGGCTTTTCTCACTTGTAGGCAGGCTAGGTTGCGCAGTCTGTCCACAGTGCAAAAAAGCTGAACTGGTCGATTCTGAGCAATGTCAATCTCCCTGGACAGGAAATCTGCCTTCTTACGGGAGATTGCAGATTGATAAGTTTGATAATGCTCCATCAATTTAAGGTGGTCAGCGTCAAGGGAGGATCTCAGCCAACAGTGCTCTAACCTTTATCCTAGTCTCTGCATCTCCCTCAAGGTCCCATCAAACCATGGGGACCAAGGGCTAAGAGAGAGAGGACAAACACAGATGGGAGCAATGACATCCGGGGCCACCAATATAGCCATATTACAAACTACCACGAGGGCCTCTGGGTCACTGTTTGCTACTGGAAGGGATGATAGGTCAAGTACCACCACCAGGCCTTCAGAGCTAATATCTCATAAAGGGCGATACCTGATCATCTCCACAGGGGTAGATCTATGAACCGGGGTGCTAAAACTAAATCCCATGGTGTAGAGATCGAACTATGTAACTGGTTCCACCCCAAGTCAGAGGCCTTGATCCTCAGGAGGAAGACTAAGTCAAGGGAGTGACCATGTTTATGGGTAGCAGTGGTAACTATCTGTATAAGACCCAGGGATGACATTAACTGGAGGAAGTGTTGTCCAAATGTTGCGAGTTTGTCATCAACCCAGGTGTTAAAGTCACCCAGAACCATCAGTCTGGATGACTCAAATGCCACAGACAAAGTCCGCCACTTCCTGAAGGAAATGCTTCTCATCGCTGGGTAGATGGTAGATGAGAGTGATCCTACAACTTACACCTGCTACCACAGTACACTCAAATGACTCAGTCTCCTCAACTACACACTCACAAGGTTAAATTCAGTCTTGAAACAGACAGCACCCCCTCATGATCCAATCTTGGGCAGTGGATCACAGAGTACCTGGCTTGAGTAAGGGCCTCCAGGATGGGACCAGAGTTCTTATCCAGCCAGATCTCAGTAATGCAAGCCAGATCCAGGGAGCACCCACTAGACCAAAGGAGAACAAGGAGCAGCAGTGAAGATGCAGACCAGAAGCGGAGGAAATGGTGATCACTAGCCAGTATTACAGCAACAATGGAATCGTACAACAGGCCCCAGTGACCACCGGAGATGACAACCCCTCATCTAGAGAGTGCATCAGGATCCAGCTTCCTCCATTAGCCATCCATACAGCAGTCGTAGACTAACACTGTGGCCTGTGGGACAACTCCATCAAATGACACGATGAACAATCCCCTGGAAAACTCCATTCTGACTTACTGAACTAGCCTCTGGAAGCAGGCACATCCAAGACACGACACAGGATTTGCAGATGTTGTATAACCATGGATGAGCTGTCAGATAAGAGTGTTATTTTGCTTTCTGTCATTGGTGTTGGGGGCATGAGGCTGTGTAAAAGGGACGTGGTGGGTAACGCTGGTCAGGCATGTCTACAGCTATGACATATCACATCACACCAGAAATGGCATTACAAGGTAGCGGGCCTCTACTCACCCCCTAGAAGCAACATTTTGGTGATATCCCAACCACTCTCTTGTATGTAAGCTTATACCCTTAAAGCCTCCAAGATAAAGTTAACACTATGCTATCTGTCCAATGCATTGTGTGCGTGGAGGTTGGTGGGTCTCTAGGGAATGAATATATATATATATATATATATATATATATATATATATATAGATATATATATATATATATATATTCCTAGGAGACCACCAGTCTCCTATGTATATGTATATATATATATGTGTGTGTGTGTATATATATATATATATATATATATATATACACATATACACACATATTTATTTATATATATATATATATATATATATATATATATATATATATATATATACACACATATATATATATATATTGTCACTCCTGCAAGGGAACTCTGGATATCTCACGAATGAGATATCCAGAGCTCATGATGCAGGAGTGACAATATTTGCCATAGCACAGGATATGAACATCATGTATTCAATTTGTACAATAGGGCCAGGAGTTTCAAAAGTATTATGTTGTCTTGTGTTCTGTTCCTGTTTATGTGTTTGCTCATTCTTTTTGTGTGTTTTTCTGAATGGGCTGGCAGTGTTACAAACTCTGGGAAACAGATGAGTGTGTTTTGCAATGCTAAATGAGTTAGTTTTAGATATGAGTGAGAAACAGACTATTTTGTGAAGCAGAAGTCTGGCTGCAGTCAAGCTGAGAGTGTCACAGTAATTGTAATGGGCTGAGAGGCAGAGTTTGAGGAACAGGTGAGTGTTTTTAGTGGTAACTGAGTTAGCTGCAGGCAGCAGTGAGGAACAGACTGTTTTGTGAAGCTGTGCTCCTTAGAATTCTGTCTGCAGTTAAGTGGAGAGGATCACAGTAATGAGCTGGAACTTAAATTGTGGGGAATAGGTGAGTGTTTTGTAATGCTGAGTTAGCTGCAGGCAGCAGTGAGGCTGCTCATGTAGTTCTGTATTTGTGGCTATGGTAACAGCACAGGCGTTTCTTGTATGCTGAGGGGAAAGCTGCCTAGAGTGATAATATCAGTGACCTGTGTGTATAAATGACTGATTTCATCACAGTAGAGCAGAGGGTAAAATATCACACTGCAGTGGATTATGCACTGTTTTATCTCACTCATTTATCACTCACCCCTATTGTATAAATATATATATTATATACACACTGCAAAAAATTCCATTAATGTATCAGTTAGGGTTGTTTCCACAGAGACAAAAGTGTGGAAATTCAATGTTAGGGTTACCACCCCACCACCATGCCCACACATCCTCAAAACTCTAACTCCACCTCCCCACCCACACACTATCTATATATATATATAAGCTGGGGAAGGGCCAAGGCAACACAATCAATCAGAGACAACCAGCATCAGGTAACGGAAGTAACACAGAACTCTCTAAATGTAGTACATGACACATCCATTATCATGGTCCAGCAACTGTATGAGTTCTGCTGCCATCAGAGTTCCTTGGGGATACACACGCATGCTGGGCAACCATGGGAGATGGCCCACAGTAAGTATTCTCTGTAACAAACATCAATAACAAGATTTAAGCAGATGCCTATATTTCAATTGTTAAGAAATTATGAAACACACAGTATGTTATCTATAGATAGTTATATTGGAAATAAGAATTTGGGTAACCCTAGCAACAGTCACTGGATTTTTGTGACAGAGTGAGTTAGTCCTAATAACAAAAGGTAATAATAATAAAAGTAATTTTTGTAGTACAGTTTACAAGCAACATGCGACAGCAACAGTTGTAACATCCAAAGCTAACTATAGCATGCTGCTAATGAGTGTTTCCAGGTAACACATCAGTATACAACATGGGATGGTGCTAGTTTCATACCTGAGCAGTATCTGAAAAGTGGTATCTACTTTTCAATAGATCTCTTGACACAGGGGTGATACAAATGGAATGGAAAACTGCACATGTCGTGCCAATCCACAAAAGTCTCCCTAAAGAGGACCCTGCTAACTACAGACTGGTCAGCCTGACCTTGATCGTGTGCAGACTTATGGGAGACAATATTGAAAGAAAGCTTGGCCAAGTTCTTAGAGGAAAACAGCCTGCAGGATAGCAAACAGCATGGGTTCATGGCAGGCAGGTTGTGTCAAATGAACTTGATTTGAGTTCTTTGACTGGGTCACCAGACAGTGGACAAGGGCCAGGAAGTGGATATGATATATTTGGACTTTAGCAAGGCCTTTGACTCTGTGCTACACAAAAGGCTGATCATGAAGTTGAAGGACTTAGGGGTTGGAGAAAGGTTAGTTAGATAAGACAACAACTGGCTGAAAGGCAGGACACAGAGGGTGGTAGTAGGGGTAGAGTTCTTCAGTACAAGGAAAGTCACCAGTGGGGTTCCACTGGGGTTGGTGCTGTTTAGCATCTTTATTAGGGACATAGCGGGTGGCATTCAGGCAAAAATGTGCATGTTTGCGGATGACACAAAACTCTGTGGGAGGGCAGACACTCAGGAAGGGGTAAGGGGGATGAGAGAAGACCTAGCCAAGCTGGAGAGATGGGCAGGGATATGGCAGCTCAGGTTCCATGCCAAAAACTGCAAAGTGATGTACTGGGGCAAAGAACCCGAGAACAGAGTCCTACATTGAAAAGGTCAAGGTTACACCATCAGAGGAGGAAAAAGACCTGGAGGTGATAATTTCTAGTGACCTGAAACACTTGACTCAGTGCAAACAGGGTGTAGCTAAGGCTTCTAGGATGTTAAGCTATGCAGCCAGGGGAATTAGCAGTAAGAGGAGTGAGATTATTCTGCCACTGTACAGGTCATTAGTCAGACCTCACTTGGAGTATGGAGTAAGATACTGTCACCCACACTTGAAAAAAGACATGAACATGTTGGAATGGGTACAGAAGAGCATGACTAAAATGATAACAGGACAGCAGGATAGATCATACGCAGACAGGTTGGAGGACCTGGGGATGTACACCCTGGAGGAGAGGAGGCGGGGGGGGGATATGACTGTGATGTTCAAGTATTTGAGGGGAATTAACAAAGTGGAAGCCTATTCAATAAGAGGGCCGCCACTACCACCAGAGAGAACAGCCTTAAGCTGGTGGGGTGTAGATTCAAGAGGGATGTAAGGAAGCACTTTTTTACAGAAAGAGTGGTGATGGCATGGAACAAGCTGCCACAGGAGGTGGTGGAGCCAAAGTAAGTGGGAGCCTTCAAAAAAGCCTGGGACAGAAATAAAGGTATGTCAGCAGGCCTTGTGAGGTGGGGGGATGGGGTCACAGATGTAAACAGAAAGTCAGAAACAACCCTTATTATTATGAGCAGACCTGATAGACCAAGAGAGTTCCTTCTGCTGGCCATGTTCTTATGTTTTTATTTTAGCTCTGTCTTTCCCGCTACCGCATACCTACATGGTAGCAGCGATACCTGCAGTGAGCCAATTGTTGAAGTCCGACACATAAAAATTGATCATAGAATTTGTACAGACTAAGTTTTATTGTATGAAAAGATATGCCAGCTATAATGTGTCATCATACTGTGCTGGCAGTATAGTGGTGATCACAGTGTATTTGTTTTTTCATTACATAGTGTGATGTGAAATGAGTACAGTGTAGTAATTATTGTGCCTGCTGATGCGACCGACTTGTATAGTGTCTTACAATCTTGGATGTGTCTTGCATGTGTGTGTGTGTGGGGGGCTGGGGGAGGAATACAGAGTTAGGGTTTTGAGGATGGGGCATTGGGGTGGGGTGATGGGGAATTAACCCTAATGCTGAATTTCCACACTTTTGTCGATATGGAAACAGCCCTAACCGATGCATTAATGGAAGTTTTTTGCAATGAATTTTGCTTCTTTTTAAGAAAGTGTAATGTAAGTGGTATGTGTTAGTGTGAGCATGGGCCCCCCAGGTTCTGTGCTCCCTTTACATTGCCCATTTTTTTGCACAATGGTATGTATACGGGAGCTCGGACCCTTTGGGCCCTGTGCTCCAACTTATGTACGGAGCCATACAACAGCCCTATAGGTCAAGGAAGCCTTGTAACAGTAATTTGCTAATCTCTCAGCATCTGTAGCAGCTAGGAAAAACATTCCAGTGAAGCTGTAATCATGACAGTGAATACTTCATGCAATACAGTATAAGTTGACCAAATCCACATCTTGTATCGTTTCTGAGATATGGGCACTAAAAGGGCACCCTCTGAACCCTTGGAACATGTTTTTGCCAATCTCTCTCTAACCATAGAAAGTAGAAAAAAATTAATCTGCATATGTTTTCTATGATTTCAAAACTTGTTTCTGCAGGTTAGTTCACTAAGTCGTCAGTAACGAAAACTCCGTATCTCGCTTCATTTTCGAGATACAGGTGCAGAAAGGCGAAATGGATGCTGTAATGTTATTTTATGGGAAAAATCTCAAAATAGATTTATTTTCACTGTGGTGATGTTATCAAACCAGAAAACAACAGAAAACACATTCCTATTGTATAACTCGGATACATGATGTGCATTTGTGTGATATGGAAAATATTTTCACTCCTGCACAAGTGGTGGAATATTCTGAGGTCACTCTAAAGAAGTGTAAATATTTTCCATATTACACTCATGCCTAACATGCATCATATATCTATCTATCTATCTATCTATCTATCTATCTATCTATCTATATATAGATGTGTGTGTGTGTGTGTGTGTGTGTGTGTGTGTGTGTGTGTGCATGTGATATAGATCTTGGGTACCCCATAATTGACCTATGGGGCTCCTTTCCCAAACATTAAAATAACAAGAGTACATATTTAGTGGATCTGATTACCAACAGTTCAGCCACCTGGGATGTCATACCAACCCACCTCCCCAACAGTTACCCCAACATGGACTTAACTAGGATTGGAACCTCCCCAGATTTAGGTATACCATTCATCTTTACCATTCCATCCAATAACATGCTCACTAAAATTAGTCTCTGGAATCATCTCAGCTGCAAAATAATAACATCTTGGTTTATTTATAAGGGGGAGGGCTTAGAATGGGGTAAGAGGACAAGAGTTGAAGCATTTTTAATATCTGCATTTCTCAGTAATCACATTCCCCATTAATTCAATCCCGTATTGTAATCACTTGCAGCCACAGATCTAACTACTAGCTAATCTTCCGGGAGTCTTTCTGGAGGCTGAGATGCTGCCCTATTTGCAGACAACTCTCTGCCCTGAGGGAGGAAGTTGCCTGTCTTCAGGCCACACTGGACAGTAGTAAGGGGACCTTCCCCCAGGCCACACTGGACGGTAGGAAGGGAACCTCCCCCATCCAGGGAGCACCAGAGCCACCACCACTACCTCAGAGGTTGCGAAGAAAGCACAGAAGTTGGACCACAGTGGGCTCAGGGAGGGTGAGGATGGTGGAACAGAGGCACACCCAGTCAGTTGTTCCACACCACAATCCATACACCATTCTGGGGGAGCATAGCTCCCCTATGGATGTACCCGTAGAGGAGACTAAGGAGGCTGAGGACAACTGTCACAAGGGAGGCCCACAGGAAGGAGGCAGAAAACACCACAAGGAAAGGAAGAAGCTCCTGGTGGGGGACTCAATTATTAGGGGGACAGAACTGGGGAGAGCAGGGAAAACTGAAGTAAGGTGCCTGCCTGGTGCCATGGCCTGGAGAGACAGGAAGTGCATCCCCAGGATCACGAGAACAGCTGCACGGGAATCTGAGCTGGACATCATTGTCCACCTAGGGACAAATGACTTAGCTAATCATGAGATTAGAGCAGTGCAGAAGGACTTTGTAGAATTGGGGAGGGGCCTAAGACAAGTAGCACACACAATATCCTTCTCTGATGTGCTGCCTGTCAATGGCATGAGTGAGGCGAGGGTACTTTGCACCATGCAGTTTAATGAATGGTTGAAAAAATGGTGTGGAGCACAGGGGTTTGGCTTCATTGGGGACTGGGGTTCCACCTGAGGACACCAGCCTATACTGGCAGGATGGTCTGCATCTGTCCAGGAAGGGAACAAGTCTTTTGAGCAATCGGTTTAAATGCTTCATTGGCAAGCTTTTAAACTAGTCAAGGGGGGAGGCACTGATAAGCAGCAGGAAAATCCCAGCCTCTCCCTACAAAACAGGGTACTAAATGAGAAAAAGACCAAGGTAGACAGGTCAGTGGGGGATGCTGCAACAGAAGGTAAAGCCATTGAAAAATGGAGAGCAATGAGTACCAATGCCCGTAGTCTGAGTAACAAGCTTCCTGAATTAGTGGCCTTGATGGAGGAGGAACATCTGGATATCATGGCAGTCACAGAAACATGGTACACACAAAACCATGACTGGGATGTAAACATACCAAGATACACTATCTACAGGAGGTACAGGGAGGGTAAAAGAGGAGGAGGAGTAGCTCTTTACATAAGGGAAGGAATCAAGGCAACAGAACAAAAGGGAAAACAGGGAGGAGAAGAAGCACTGTGGGTAAATTTGGAGACCGGCAATGGCACCACAATCCGCACAGGGGTTGTATACAGACCCCCTTCTCAGGGGGAGGAAATGGACGAGGAAATGATAGAAAGAATACTTAGAATGGCAGAAAAAGGGGAGATATTGCTGATGGGTGATCTGAATATGCCATATGTTAACTGGAATGCAGTTGCAGCAGCCACTTCAAAGAGTGGGGTTATTCTAGATGCCCTACAAGAGGCATGCCTTAGACAACTAGTATTGGAGCCCACTCGAGAGAGAGCAATCTTAGACCTGGTTCTCTCAAATGGAGATGAAGAGAGGATCACAGATGTAGAAGTGGGTAGCCATCTGGGAACTAGCGACCATCGAACAGTATGGTTCACAATAAACACAGCAATAGAGTCAAGCCATACAAAGGCAAAAGTACTGGACTTTAGGAGGGCTGACTTTGCCAAAATGGGTGAGTGTCTAAGGAATGCACTAGCAAATGGGCAGGAAGGAGAGGTGGAAGAACAATGGGAAATAATAAAAACTGCCATCACAGAGGTAACAAGCCTTTATGTGAAGCAAATTAACAAAACAAAATGATGTAAGAAACCACTATGGTTCTCAAAGGAAGTGGCAGTGAAGGTTCAAGAGAAAAAGAAAGCATTCAGGAAGTACAAGGAATCACAGAAGGAGCAGGACAGGGAACTGTATCAGTTAAAGCAAAAGGAAGCTGGGAAGGCAGTCAGAACAGCAAAGGCCCAAATCGAGGAAAAGATAGCCAACTCGGTTAAGAAGGGGGATAAAACCTTTTATAGGTACATCAGGGAGCGAAGGAAGACCAAGGGAGGGCTACTGAGGCTTAATAAAGAGGAGGGAGGGTGGGCAGAGGGTGACTGTGAAAAGGCAGAGATACTAAACAAATATTTGTGCTCAGTATTTACAAAGGAAGTGGGGGAGGTACCTAAAACAAACAGTAGAAACACTCTGGATACAGAAGTTGATACCAGCCCATTTACAGAAGAAAGGGTTCTGAAAGAACTCTTAAAACTGAAGGTGACAAAGCAATGGGGCCTGATGGGATTCATCCCAGAATTCTAAAAGAACTAAGGGTAGAACTAGTGACACCACTGACTACCCTCTTTAACAAATCATGGGAGGATGGGGTGGTACCCGAGGACTGGAGAAGGGCAGGTGTGATACCCCTTCACAAAAGTGGGAGCAAGGCAGAAGCATAAAACTACAGACCTGTTAGTTTAACCTCAGTGGTAGGGAAAATGATGGAATCACTTCTGCAGGAAAGAATTGTTGAGTATCTAGAGGCCAGAGGGGCTCAGGGCCCAAGGCAGCATGGATTCACAGCGGGAAGGTCATGCCAGACAAATCTGATAGATTTCT
Source organism: Neoceratodus forsteri (assembly GCA_016271365.2). Taxonomy (NCBI): domain Eukaryota; kingdom Metazoa; phylum Chordata; order Ceratodontiformes; family Ceratodontidae; genus Neoceratodus; species Neoceratodus forsteri. The sequence continues at coordinate 341,592,934 of CM057457.1, forward strand.
TTGACTGGGTGACCAAAGTAGATCAGGGAGGGGCTGTGGACATGGCCTACCTAGACTTTAGCAAGGCATTTGACACAGTCCCACACAAAAGATTAATATACAAGTTTGCCAGCCTGAGAGTGGGTCCCAAGATGACAACCTGGGTAAAGAATTGGCTGGAGAATAGGACACAGAGAGTAATAGTAAATGGAGTCCACTCTGAAGAAAGGGGCGTTACTAGTGGGGTACCGCAGGGTTCAGTATTAGGACCGGTCCTCTTCAATGTCTTTATAAGCGACATTGCAGAGGGACTGGAGGGAAAAGTATGTCTCTTTGCAGATGACACAAAGATCTGCAACAGAGTTGATGCACAAGGTGGGGTGGAAAGGATGAGAAGGGACTTGGCAAGGTTAGAGGAATGGTCAAATGTATGGCAGCTTAGATTCAATGCTAAGAAGTGCAAGGTAATGCACCTGGGAAACAAAAACCCAGGGGAAGAGTACACAATGGGGGGTGAGATACTAACAACAACAAAATGGAAAGGGACCTGGGGTAGTCATATCAGATGACCTAAAGGTGGGCAAGAATGGAGAGGCCAGCAAGGAGGGCAGGGGGATACTGGGATGCATAGGAGAGGCATCACCAGTAGAAAACAGGAAGTTATTATCCCTCTGTACAGACAGTTGGTGAGGCCCCATCTGGAGTACTGCGTGCAGTTCTGAGACCCAATCTCCGCAAGGACATAGACAGGATGGAGGCTGTCCAGAGGAGGGCACTAAAATGGTGCAGGGTCTGCACCGAAGACATATGAAGAGAGACTTAAGGAGCTGAATATGTATAGCCCTCGAGGAAAGGAGAGAGAGGGGACATGATAGAAACTTTCAAGTATCTCAAGGAATCAACACAGTCCAAGAGGGTAGCATCTTTCAAAAAGAGGTGTGCAAGAAGAAGGGGCACAATTTGAAGATAGAAGGGGCTGCTCAGAGGTAATTTAAGGAAGTATTTTTCACAGAGAGGGTTGTGGATGCATGGAATGGCCTTCCGGAGGAGGTTGTGGAGTCAAAAACAGTGGTGGAATTCAAGCATGCATGGGACAGTCATAAGGCAATTCTAGGGGTTGGGGGTAGAAGGAAGTAGGCTGCTGGTTAACTAGGATCTGCAGCTTATCCAATAGGTAGGGAAATGGGCAGACTGGGTGGGCCAAGCGGTCCTTATCTGCCGTCAAAATCTATGTTTTTATGTAACTGCTGCAGAAGTGCCCAAGTTCAAACCCAGACCCGCAGGTCCCAGTACATATCAAACCCCAAAGTCTGTTTACTGGGTACTCAGATTTAAGTTGCAGGCCTGAGGTGCAGCTGGTGGCCAGCATTGGCACGCTTGAAGACTTTTAACTTTTTGCATCCTTTCCCCTTGTCTAAACCTTGGCTCTATCTCCAGGCCCGGTATGCATGCTTAAACTATTTACAGTCCCCAGGTGCAGGGTGTCACAACCCCACTCAGCAAGTCAGGCCCTCTACTCCCACAGTGCCAACCTCTGAGCGCAGTATTGTGAACAGGAACAGAAACAGAAAGAGGATAACCCTCCTGTCTGTTTTGTGGGTTCGAATCAACCTTTGGGCTCAAGTTCTGGAAGGATTCAAACTGTGAACTTCTTGCTAGCGTACCCAAATGTACAGGCTCAGATAATTCTGCGCTTCGGGGAAAAGTCAGATATCTTTCGCCTATGGGAACCTAACCAGGTGTACAAAATGAACCCTTAAAAACTCTATTAAAGACCTCAGATAAACTCTCGCCTTTTCCAAATTTGGTATTACCATTAAGCTTATGCACAGTGTGTACTTTAACCATATATGCTTCACTTGTCAAAGAAAGAATTTTGAAGGCACAACAAGTAGTCTCTTTAAAATAGAGGTTTACTTTTAAATAGATAAAAATGTAAAATGTAAATACAGAACAATATATCACAAAACATACAATCACTTAAAAGAACAAACTTTTAAAGTGCAAACTCCTACCAAGCATATATTTAGACTTGTCTGTCTAATGTATTCTTATCTTCTTACACTGCTGATAGATGTTGAAGCTTCAGAGTCCAAAAAGGAATGTCAGTAAGTGGAAATGCAGAATACTGTTTAAACCCTGGGTCTCCACCCCTTCTATGATGCCACCTAGCTCCTCCAATTTTAAAATATTAAAAATTAAACAACCAAGATGTCTTAATACTCCAGAAGTATATTAAATAGGAGACATCAGCAAAAACTCATTCCCCCATATGACCCTTTGATCTAGTGGTTCATCCTGCCCTTCACAGACATCAAAGAGCTTTTACAACTCTGCAGTTTTCTCACCTAGCTGTAACATAGTTTTTCCAGCACCAGTTGAAATTAACTGCCCTTCCCGAGGATGTCATAAAATGGATATATTCATCTCCTTTGCATCAAAGCAAACCAGGAAGTTTATCACCTTACAGACATCTGCTGTTTAACATATCCTGTCCTTTGAAGTGATACCTGGGGGGGGGGTTATCCCACAGGCTGGCTCATGAGAGACACTTAATAACACATTTTTATATTACAAAAAGCATAGAGTAAACAGAACCAGCTGTCCAAGTGTCATAATCATCCCCACCTAGACCGAATTTGGGGGCTCTGTCCCCTGCATGGGATGATCTTCCTCAAATCACTTCACTCCTCATAGACACGAAACAAGCCATCCGAGTTCTGATTTTTCATTCCAGCCCTATGTAGGATTGTCATGTCATACCCTTGCAAAGCAAGACTCCATCTTAATCCACCATTACTTTTTCCCATTTGCATCAGCCAAACCAGGGGGTTGTGGAAAGTCTGTACTACAAAATGCTGCCCATATAAGTATGGCTCTAGCATCTTTAGAGCCCACACTATGGCAAGACACTCCTTTTCCACAGTAGAGTATGCCTTTTCCCTGGGAATATTTCAGTATTTGAAAAAACTGCCACAAAGCTTCTGAAGAAGGACCTGGTTGGTTCGAAAGCTAAAGCACTTTGTTCTTTTCTGTAACATCCATGTTGGTCCAATAAAAGGTATCAAATCATTTGTTTCTGGATCTGTTTTTCCCTGGGAAGTAACTTTCTACTCAGGTATACTACTGGGTGATCTTCCCCTTGGTTGGATGTCTGACTCAGTACTGCCCCAATGCTCACGTCTGAGGCATCAGTCTGAACTATAAAGGGTCTGCTATAGTCAGGACTTGTCAATACAGGAGCACTGCACAGTGCCTCCTTCAGTCTGGTAAAAGCTGTTTCACAGGCTGGGTCCCAGGTAATTTTCTTTGGCATCCTTTTCTTTACCAGGTCAGATAGTGGAGCAGCCAAGGCACTGTAGCTGGGTACACATTTCCTATAGTACCCTGCTGTCCCTAGAAAACTCCTGACCAGCTTCTGCATTTCTGGTCTAGGACACCCCTGGATTAACCTCTATTTTTATTTGGTTAGGATGGAGCTGTCCCCGGCCTACCACATGCACACAGTATGCCACTTCTCCCATGGCCACCTGGCACTTCTCAGCTTTGACAGTGAGCCTGGCCCTGTGTATCCAGCCCAGCACTTCCCTACAGTGGGACAGGTGTTCCTCCCAGCTGGCACTAAAGATGGCAGTGTCATCCAGGTATGCCACAGCATACTCCTTAGCACCATTTAACACCTGGTTCACTAACCTTTGGAAAGTGGCTGGGGTGTTCTTCATTCTGAATGGCATTACTCTAAATTCAAATAAGCCTATCAGAGTGAAGGCCGAGCTCTCCCTAACTCTGTCCGTTAACTCTACCTGCCAATGCCCCTTGGTCGGGTCAATCATTGTAAGGTAGGGCACCCTCCCAACTTGTCCAGGAGTTCATCCGTCTGGGCATCGGGTGGGCATCAGACTTCATGACTGCATTCAGTCCATGATAGTCCAAAAAACGAGTAGAGCCATCTGGCTTGGGCACAAGGACTATGGGTGAGGCCCAGGGGCTGTGGGATCTCTGGAGTACCCCTAAATCCAGCATCTCCTCCACTTCCCTCCTAATGTCCTTTTGGACAGCCTCTGACACCCGATATGCTGTCTGCTGTATGGGTGTCTGTGTCCCTGTCTCCACATTGTGCATCACTAAGGGGGTTAGTCCAGGCTTGGTGCTAAACAATGGGGCAAAATGTGCTAAAACCTCCCTTACTTCCTGGATCTTGTCTAGGGCCAGCTGGGGAGACAGTTTCAATGCCCCCACAGAAAGCTCCCACTTGCTTTCTTCCAGCAAGTCTAAAAGGGGGTCTCCTTCATCCGTCCCCTCCCCAGGACTACACATTGCAAACACTATGTCAGCCTTATTAGCATACGACTTTGTCATGTTGCCATGGTACATCCTTTCTGTCTATCTTCTGTCAGGTAACTCTATAATATAGTTCACGTCATGTACCTTCCTAACTACTTTGCACCGTCCTGCCCATTCAGCCTGCAGCTTGTCTTTCCGAACCCAAATAAGGACCATGATTTCCTGACCCACCGTGTAAGAGTGAGCTCTGTCTCTGCAGTTGTACCACATGTTTTGTTTCTGTTGAGCAGCTGCCAGGTTGCTCAGGGCTGTCCCCATTAGCTCCTTCAGCCTTTCCCTAAATCTAAGGACACAATCCACTATGGGAGTCCCCTGGGTGGCATGCTTGCCTTCCCAGTCCTCCCGGATCAAGTCTAGAGGCCCACATACCCAGCATCCATATAAAAGAGTTCAAAGGGGGAAAATTCTGTCAACTTTTGGGGCACCTCTCTGTATGCAAACAACAGGTGGGAAAGATATTTCTCCCAGTCCCTCCCATGCTGTTCAGCAAATGCCTGGAGCATTGACTTCAGGGTACTATTGAATCTTTCCACAGGCTCATTGGCTTGTGGGTGATATGGTGTCATGCATCTCTGCACCACCCCACACTTCTCCCACAAACATTTCATCAGGTCCAACATGAGGAAACCCCCTCGATCGGTGATAACCTCCTGCAGAAAACCAACACGGGAGAATACCCCAAGAAAGACGTCTGTCCTCAGTGAGGATAGGGCGACTGCCTCTGGGTACCGGGTGGCATAATCCACCAGAGTCAGGATGAATCTCTTCCCTGAGAAGCTGGGGGTATTTAAAGGCCCCACAATATCCATTCCCACCCTCTGGAATTGCTCCTCCACTGTGGGCAAGGGGATCAGAGCAGTTTGAGTTTTCTTGCCCGCCTTCCCTATTTCTTGGCATCGGTGACAAGACCTGCAATACTCCTTCACCTGCTGAGTGAAGTTGGGCCAACAGAAATTCTGGGCCAATCGCTGAGTAGTGCGCATGATTCTCAGATGACCAGACAAGGGAATATCATGTGTAATCTTGAGCAACTGCTCACGATACTCCTGGGGAATGACGAGCTGCCTGCCTAGCACCCCTCCCTCTGTCTGCACAGCCTGAGTATACATCAGTTCATTTTCCCAATAAACCTTATGTCTGCCATCACCTCCCTGTGCTCTGTCAGAGTCTGCCCAAGCCCTCAGCTTCTCTAGATTAGGGTCACTTCTCTGAGCAGCTGCAAACTCCTCACACATTCCCAAGGTATGGGACAGGTCCCCTTCTATCTCTAAACTAGGGTCCCTAGAACTAGCATCAGGGTACTCAGGATCACTGTCCTTCCTAACCCTCTGACCCTGGGTCACCCCTCCCTCTTCAGAGTAACCCTCTGTAGCTGTGTGGTTAACTGCTACTGGGGAAATTTCTACCCCCCTTTCCTTAATCTCCATATCAGGAGACATAGGCTGGGGAACCAGCCTCCCAGTGGTTTCCACAATGGCTTCTGTGGGATTCAGGGAACTACAATTTTTCCTTGCTGCTTGGCTATGGGCAACTGCGCATACCATCCCCTGTTGGAGATCGTTGCCAAGGATGACATCCACTGCTAATGTTTTGGCTACAGCCACCTGTTGCACAGTTCCCCCTGTTTCACCCTAGTCTAGGAGAACACTAGAGAGGGGCAATGTTTTCTCCCCACCAGTAAAATCCTGTACAGTGATGTATTTAATGGGTATAAGCTGACCAGGCTCTACTAGATCCCCTTTTACCAATGTCAGGGATGCCCCTGTGTGTGTCCCTTAACCCTTGCGTCTGTACACCATTCACCATGACTGGGTGCATGTATTCCCTCAGATTCACAGGCATGCTTCCAGGGACACACAAACAACCCACTTCCTTCCTAGCACCGCATTGCGTATTGCTTGCCCTCATGGGACACTCTCTGGAAATATGCCCAGTTTCTTTACACAACCAACATTAATTTCTTTTCTTGGAGAAATCTTTTCTCTGAGACCTGGGGCTAACTGATTTTGGTGGAGGCAGTGAGGGTTTTAGCTGCCCTGAAGGTGTGCTTTTCCCTTTCTGTGTTGCCATACCACCCCATTCATTCTCAGAGCAGGTCTGCTCTTGGCATAGCGGTCTGAGAGTTTAGCAGCCTCTTGCACTGTTTTGGGATCTCGGTCCTCCAGCCAGGTTTTCAGCTTGGCTGAGCATGCCCCCAAAAACTGTTTTAACAAAATCATATTTTCAATTTTATCAGCAGAGTTTGCTTCAGTTCCTTCCCACCAACATTTTAAAAACTTAAATTGTTTTGTGGCTAGCGCCTCATACCATGCTGTGCAACGGTCAGGGTGATTCCAAGATGGCAGAGCATGATACTTAATTGGGCAGGGTGTCAAGTGAGAAGTAGGAGGGTAGTAGAGGAGTAGGTGGGCAAGAGGTGAGTGCTGGCCAGTGAGGAGAAACAACACGTAGAACACAGCTTGCTCATTTGGGCAGAGGGGCCTGAGGTCAGAGTTGTTGTGTGATGAATTATGGGTAACAAGGAGGTATGGGGGTATTATAGGTTAGCATGAGGGATGGAGGGCCTAGCTTTGGGGGAAAGGAAGGTTAGGGACAGGAGCATGTAGGGAGATTAAGTTATTGAGGAGGGAGGAACGGGCTGACAGGGAGGTGGCAATTCAGATGATGGGGGTGAAGAGTGTTCTATAGCTTGGAAAATGTGGAGGTGTTGTGGGATAACAGAGGGACCAGACACTGAACTTCAGGTTCAACACACAATCTCTGTGTGAAGTTTATTCAAAATACAGGAAATAAGCTTCAGCAATGCCATATTCCTTCTTCAGTACATCAGTTTGCATCAACAGACTATGTATGTCCTTTCTCTGCACTTAGCTAGCACCTACTGGCACTGATCTCTAATCCAATTTATCAGTTGAGATGCAACATCCACTCCTATGTGAGCCCCATTTGCTTGGGTAGTGGGGGCCAAAAAAGAAAGAAAAAAAAAGCTATAGGCAAAGAATCTCAATGTAGAATCATTGATAGAATGGTTACCCCAAGGAACATTGGCAACAAATCAAGTTTCAAGGAAATACAACATCATACATACTTCCATAATGCAATGCAGCATGGGATATATGCAAATCACCATTACATTTCTGACTAGTTAAGTTTACAGCAATCTCCATGCATTTTAAACAGCACAACTAACTTAATTTCTATAATAGTCACCTAGTAATTTTTATCATTATCAAAACACTTAGTGCCATGGTATTTTCAACATTTACAGGTTTCATAAACATAAGGTACATACATCAAGGTATTTTATGACATAGTGCTATTACATACTAAATCCAACAATGATAAACACAACCTGTTTGACATATACTTGGAGGTTACCACAATAACCTCCCTGTACGAGGACCAGAGAGGGAAAAGGAAAATTAAAGAGGACACTATAGCATAGTCAAGAAAAGGGGGGTTGCCCACAGGTGGCCAACCTCATGGACTAGAAACTGTAAAGGAGAGAACAGACTAAGAAGTAGATTTATGAAAAGGTCGTTCCTCAAGAGTGGCAAGAACTCCCTGTCACAGGACAATGATACAAGAAGGTGGATTGTCCAGTTGTGGTTGACCGATGGGGGAGGGCCAGAAGTTGGGGTCCTTTGTTGCAGAAGGGGTAGGTGGTTAGGATCTGTAGAGGTAGAGCAGAGTCGAGGTAAGGGTGGAGTGACCCAAACTAGACTTTAGCTATAAAGGAAGCAGAATGAATGAGGCATCTGAAGTCAAGGAAAGGGAGAGAGGGAGAGGGCTTTGCAAAGATCACAGTGATGGGTGCATGGGGGGGTAGGGTAAAGTGAACTGACAGAAGGAATTATAAATAGTGCCCATACTTACCAGTATGGATTTGGGAGCAGCACTGTAGACTATATAGCATAGTCAAGAACACCTACAACTGTATACCCATTTAATTTAAGGTCTATCAGAAATGAATAATATAGAACAGAGTCTTGGTATACAAGCTTGTAGATTCCCCCTCTTAACACAATATGGAGCTGCTCTTTCATATTACACTTGTGAGAAATGTCATAAGAGGAGATTGCTTCTAGATGTTAGAATATATTTATAATATACTGCTATATTATTATGGCTAGAATAAATCCAATAATAACTATATTTAGTAGTATCTGATTAACACAAATGAGGGGGATGTAACTTTACATTTTTAATATATTTGCAGAATGCTTAGTATACAGTAATCTAGTGATACTGTATTACAAATGACAACTTACATGTGTACAAAATGTTTGTTGTCCTGATTTCTTGTGATTTTGTGATGGCATTATTACATAGATACATAGATACATAGACAGTGTTGGCAGGTAAGGGCCTATGGCCCACCCAGTTTATTATTGCTGAATAATAAACTAAAACTATCAGCATAGTCAACTGTGGGAAGGAACCTTTTTTTTTTTTTCTTTTTCAACTTGCCTGGCTCCCACAACTTTCAGGAGAGGCTGCATACCTCCTCCAACTCCGTCCAGGAACCTTTTTTGTACAAGAGCATGGCAAACCAGCAGTGGAATACAGTCATGATTATGGTATAAAACACCAAGTCTGGGGTGGAATTTCTTGATGACAGCATTTACATGGACAGAAAAGTTTAGGTGTTGGTCTAGTCAAACTTCAAGGTATCTAAGGGAGGTGGCATTTTCTAATAGTGTTCCATCCAGGGGGTGGAATATGGGGGGGATTTAGAAAATGTTTACCTGATGTTGAATGTCATGCAGCCAGTCTTTTTGGTATTTAGGAACAGCTGGTTGGATTGGAACCAGTGTTGTAACTTACTGCAGTTCTGCTACAGTCTTGCTACTGCATCTGAATGGGAAGCACTAGAGATGTACAGTACATGTCGTCTGCATACATTTGTATTTTGGTAGATGAGCAGATAGCAGGTAAATCATTCAGAAATATTGAAAATAGGACTGGAACCTGGCTCCCAGGCCAGTGAGTGCCCTAGACCTATCCTGCGATGCCTACTGAATTTTGCGGACAAGTACAAAGACTGGGTTCAGGCCAGAGCTCATGAAGCAAGATCCCTCTTGTGGAATGGCTGCCATGTTGTACTTTTCCAGGACTACTCTTGGGACCTTGCAAACAAGCGCAGAGAGTACATGGAAGCCCATAAACAGCTCCATGCACTTGGAATCCCCTTCTCATTGTGGTATCCGGTCACTAGGTGACAGAGTAAACAGGATGCCCATGCTCTTTTTCACCCCAGAGGTGCTGCTGGACTTCATCTGCAAGACCTGGCCCTCCAAACACAAGACTTTCCATACCTCCATATGTTTCAGTCGCGGCCTAAGACAGCAGGCCAGACTCACATGCCAGACAGGAGATGGAGGTTCAGCATCTAGGATAGTCTTCAGTAGAAGCTAGGGTTCTCCTGGCCAGAAATAAAAAGAGACAACAAAAGGGAGCACCCAGTATACCAAAAGAGGACAAGGAGCAGCAGTGAAGATGCAGACCAGAAGCAGAGGAAATGGTGATCACCAGCCAGTATTACAGCAACAAATATGCCCCACTGGAATCATACAATAGGCCCCAGTGACCACTGGAGATGACAACCCCACATCTAGAGAATGTGTCAGGATCCAGCTTCCTCCATCAGCCAGCCATACAGCAGTCATGAGCCAACACTGTGGCCTGTGGGACAACTGCACCAAATGACACGATGAATAATTCCCTGGAAAACTCCATTCCAACTTACTGAACTAGTCTCCGGAAGCAGGTACATCCATGACATGACACGGGATTTGCAGATGTTGCATAGCCATGGAAAAGCTGTCAGATAAGTGTGTTTTTTACTTTCTCTCACTGGTAGTGGGGGTATGAGGTGGTGTAAAAGGGATAGGGTGGGTAACGTTGGTTAAGTTAGGTGTGTCTATAGCTATGGTATATCAGATCACAGCAGAAATGGCATTACAAGGTAGCTGACCTCTACCTACCCACTAGAAGCAACATTTTGGTGATATCCCTACCACTGTCTTGTGCGTAAGCTTAGAGCCTCAGAGATAAAGTTAACACCATGCTATCTGTGAAATGCACTGCATGCATGGAGATCAGTGGGTCTAATTGGGGAAGGAATTTAGTAGCACGGTAGTGCCACTATAGTGAGTACCCGATTCAAGGTTAAAGTGTAAAATTTTGCAGCTTAATAACATTGCCACCATACAACAGATTTGCCTGGCATTTGGCAGACACAGAGCAGCACCATAGATCTCTGGATCTGGCAAGTTTCGTACTGGTCAGATATACGGTTGTGTAACTATAAAGCACAACAGAAAGTCACATTTATGCTTTTTTTGTGCATTCTTTGCTTGCACCTACAGGTCACATGGTTTGTGCAACCGGTCTGAAACTTTCAGGGAACATGCGGCTGGCATCCCCAATGTGTCTTTCAAAGATTTCATGAAAAAATATTAAACGGTTCAAAAGTTATTAAAAAAAAAAAAAAAACATTTTCCATTATAGTCAATGGGAAAAGTTAACAAAAAGTTTGACAGTGTCTCAAATGACCGCTGCAGTGTCGTGAGTCAGTCATTTTTTTTCAGTTACTGGTCACAGAAATACTTGGCATTTAAATTTGGGACCCTCTAGGGGCAATTCTTTTTGCGTTCCTCTAGTCGAGCCCTGAGGATGCTAGCCATGTCTTTTATGGGGGGTTAAACACCCCAGAAATATGTTTTAAAATTTTTTGTAAACTGTAGTGTTGCAAAGTGGTGTCATACTTGTGACACTTTCGTGATTTTTTTTGTGAAAGTGTCATGATTTGTGACACTATGCCCAAAATAACAGGAATTCATTGACACCCTGCTGCAAAAGAATGGTTTGGTCTTTCAGGCTGAACTTTGGAGGGGAGAACACCAACATCCCAGATATGCCTTTTGATGGTTTGGTGAAAAAAAAATATTACAGGGTTGCAAAGTTACAGTACTCCAAAGTTGACAATTTTTCCCTACACACTAGCATTGCAGCGTCCACCATGCCTTTTGGGGCCCATATCTTGGAAAAGCTTCGAGATATGGACTTTTCATTGGAAAAATGTTTAGCCACTTGCTAGGGGCTAAATACAAAACTAGCCATTAAAGTCAAACTATATGAAATTTTAATTTTTTTTCTACGTCGTACGGTTCCTGAGATACAAACAATTTAGTATTCCAAGTGCTGAATTCCTGCTCCGAGGCCCATTATTACACATACATTCTTTGTTTTCACTGCATTTATCTATGCAGCTTTTTGGGGAAAAAATGGTGTGCACTTTCGTTGCTGTTACACTTAGCATTTCCACTTATCTTTCCATAATCATTTGCATTACCGTTACCGTCTACGCCACCCTGTGAGTTACCCTTTGGGTTTTCATTTGTGCATGCATTTTCATTACTGTTACTATTTGCATTCCCATTATTGTTTGTGTTTCATTTTGTGTCATCGTGTGCATTACCATTTGCGTTTGCCTACATGCTTCCATTTACGTTTGCATCTGTGTTTCCTTTGGCATCATCGTTGTGGTTACTGTTACCATTTGCATTTCTAAGTGCGGTACTGTGATCGTGCTCATTTCCATTTGCGTTTCTGCACGCACATGCGTTTACATTACTGTTCGCTTTGGCATCATCGTTGCTGTTACTGTAAATGTTTGAGTTTCCAACTGCATTACCGTTACTGTTTGTGTCTTCGACACCGTTTGCATTTTTTTTATTTTAGTTATTTAACCAGGTGAGACATACTAAGCTGAAAGCTTTTTTACAGGTGCAACCTGGGATCACAGGGAAGTTAAGGGACTTGCTCAGGGTCACACAGTATGCAAGTGGAAGCTGTGGGATTCAAACCCAGGTCTGGTCTGCTGGATGTCACCAGATTTGCAGCTCAGAGCCTTAGACCACTGCGCTATACTGCCTCCCCAAATTTGTGTTGCCCTTAGCGTTTGTGTTTTTGGTTGCATTTCTGTTGTCGCTTATGTTACTGTTTCCTTCTGTGTCGCCGTTGCCTTAACCGTTTGCATTTCTGTTTGTGTTTCTGTTACAGTTTGCATTTTTCTTACCATTTGCATTTCTGTTGGTGTTACCATTTACATTACTGTTTTAATTAATTGCATTTCTGTTGCTGTTAGCGTTGCATTACTATTTTTGTTTTCATTAACGTTTGTGCTTGTATTTGTTTTGCTGTTTGCATTACCATTTGCGCTTGCATTTGCATTACCGTTAGCGTTACTATGTGACAAAAAAAAATCACATGGTGGGAGCGCGGGGCCTGTCCACCACATTCCATTCACTATTTATAGTACTCATTCTCAAAAGAAAGGAATTCATGGCAAAAAAATCCATTTAATGCATCAGTTGGGTTCTTCCACAGTGACAAAAACTAGGAAATTCGGTGTTAGGGTAGCCACCCCTTGCACTCCAAGCCCACCCCGTCCCCACCAACAGGTGTAAGGTGTGCGTTGGATTCGTCGGTCCTAACTCCCACCCCATTCTCCTATACTGCACCACCTCAGCTTGTTTACACATGGGATGGGATGAGAGTTAGGACCGACAACCCCAATGCACACCCAGATGCTTGTTGGTGGGGACTGGGTGGGCTTGGGGTGCAAGGGGAGGCAACCCTAACACCGAATTTCCTCACTTTTGTCACTGTGGATCAACCCTAACTGATACATTAAATGGATTTTTTGCCATGAAAATATATGTATATAGATATACAAGATATATTCTCTAGGAAACCCACCGGTCCCCATGTATGTGTGCCTATATTATGGTGGCATGGTAGTGCCACCATTGTTAGGGTTGAGTACCCCAGCTAAGGTTAAATTGTGAAATTTTGCACCTTAATAACTTTACCGCTTTGTGATGGATTTTCCTGAAATTTGGCAGGCACAGAACAGAAGCATAGAGCTTGGTATCTGCCAAGCTTCATACTGGTCAGATATATGGTTGCAGAGTTATTAAGTGACATTCTGTAGCACATTTACACATTTTTTGCACATTCTTTGCTCATGCCTACAGGTTACATGGTTTGCACGACTGTCTGAATACTTAAGTGAACATGCGGCCAGGGTGCCCGATGTGCCTTTTGAAGATTTTGTGAAAAAATATTGAACGGTTCAAAAGTTATTCAAAAAACAAGTTTCCCATTATAGTCAATGGGAAAGTTAACAAAAAGTTTGACAGTGTCACAAAGGCAGATTTTAATGTTGCAAATGACCCCAGTAGTGCTGCAAATCTGCTATCATTTTTTCAGTTACTGATCACAGAAATGCTTGTCATTTAAAAGTGGGACACTCTAGGGACACAATTCTTTTTGTGTTTACCTAGTTGAGCCCTGAGGATGTTAGTCATGTCTTTATTTTGGGGTAAAACATCCAGAAATATGTTTTTGAAATTTTTGGGAAAAGTAGTGTCACAAAGTAGTGTCAAACCTGTGACACTTTTTAGTTGTTTTTTTTTTTTGAAAGTGTTGTGTTTTGCCACACTACTATTCAACACTATAGGCAAAATAAAGTATAGTTACACAGGAACTTACCATAACAGTAGATCTTTGAAAGAGGCTCTTGCAGTAGGTAATTACATATAGGCAGAGACACTGGTTTACTGGGATTGAGAAAGGGCATATCCCATTTTGCACATTGTAAAAAATGGTATTGTCACCGGTGTCTGCTAAGCCAAAATCCGGTTTTACCGGTGTTTGGTTTTGTGTACTTTATTTAGCAATTTTTTAACTCTGCTAACATGCATTTTAGCAATTTTGACCTCCACTATTACACATCCTTGTACCAATTTAAAGATATTTTAGGTACAAGGGGCTGGATATTCAAAAGGGTTGCACCATGCACAATAGGGTTGCACCTGCACAAGTCCGAAATTGTGCCATTCTGCCATATTCAGCAGGAGGCAGTTGCACCCCCCAAGGCAAGTTGAGCAACAGCGCAATGAAAATGAATGCATGCTGAACTGGAGGGGGAGGAACCATGCATAAACTGCACAGCCCGCTATTCAGTGGGCTGTGCAGAGTTGTGCAGGCGCAACCCCCAACCTCCGCCTGCACAACTTTGAGCCAAAAGAAAAAGAATTAAGTCGAGGGCCACCCACAGGTGAGCTGCCGCATTGCAGGGGCGCCAACACAGCAGCTGCCTGTGGCTGACCCTCAGCCCTCCTGTGCCCCGTTACCCGGCCAATCGTGGGCATAAGTGTAAAAATCCCCCCACACAACTGGCCCGATCGCGGGCAAAGCATAAAATCCTCCCTCTGACTGGCCAGATCATGGGCATAAGGTTAAATAACCCCGTCAGCCCGATCACGGGCATAATGCTTTAAATAAACCTCACCAGCCCGATCGGGCATAAGCTTAAATAAACTCCCCACTAGCTTGATCGCGGGCATAATTGCAAAATACCCCCCACCAGCCCGATCGTGGGCAGCACAGAGTCCAACCCTCCCCAAGGACATATATCCTGGTGGTCCAGTGGACCGCTAAGCCCGATCGCAGGCTGCAAAATGTTGCAACACACCCCTGAGACCATATCCCTGGTGATCTAGTGTCCCCCACCCCACCCACTCCATGAAGCCCCACCACCCGCCCCCGGTAGCCGCAGGCGGCAGCATCCCACCGCCTGCTGCCCCACTGCCGCTGACTGACTGCCCGGTAGGGCCTGCATGCCGATGTGCAGAGCAAGAGCCAATGGGCATGCAGCTATACCATACAAGGCAGTCCAGATATGTGAATTCACATATCTGGACTGCCTTGTATGTATCGGGCTGCACGCCATTGGCTCTTGCCTGGCGGCAATGGGCATGAAGTTCCACCGGGCAGTCAGTTGGTGGGTGGCAGGTGGGTGATGCTGCCGGGGAGCGGTGGTGGGGCTCATGGGTGGGTGGGTGACACTAGATCACCAGGGATCTGTTCTTGGGGGTGTTGCAACATTTTGCAGCCCACGATCGGGCTTAGTGGTCCACTGACCACCAGGAGTCTGTTCTTGGGGGTGTTGCAACATTTTGCAGCCCCGCAATCAGGCTTAGCAGTCCACTGGACCACCAGGGATATGTCCTTGGGGGTTGGATTCTGTGCCGCCCATGATCGGGCTGGTGGGGGGTATTTACAATTATGCCCGTGATCGGGCTAGTGGGGGTTTATTTAAGCTTATGCCCATGATCGGGCTAGTGGGAGGGGTTTATTTAAGCTTATGCCTGCGATCGGGCTAGTGGGGGTTATTTAACCTTATGCCGGATCGGGCCAGTCGGGGAGGGAGAATTTTACGCTTTTGCCCACAATCGGGCCAGTCGGGGTGGGGGAATTTAAGCTTTGCCCACGATCGGGCCAGTCAGGGGTGGGGGATTTTTCACTTTTGCCCATGATCGGGCTGCAGGGGCATCGGTCCTCAACGGCTGCTGCCTGGCAGGTTGCCAGGCGCAAGTCCTCGGGGATTGGCACACCTGCATGCTAATGGCATGCAAATGGGGCCATAAATAGATGCAAATGGACCCCCTGTGCCTTGCATGAATTATGGCCTCATTTGCATGTCACCTTTTGAATATGGGAAATTTGCACATGGCGCAATGGTACTTGCACCACCGCAGCTTCAATGCTCCACTCTGACCACTTGCCGTGGCACAAGTTCCATTGTGCCATGCACAGTGGCTGTGGCTGGGGGGTGATATTCAAAGGAGTTGCTCAATAGCACAACTCCTTTGAATATCGCCCCGGCCACACCCCTGAGCAACTATTTTGTGCAGCGCAAGAGCTTGCACTGCAAAATAGAGCAGTTTGAATATCCAGCCCAAGATGTGATGGCAGCAGCAACACTACAGCCCCCGGCCCTAAGGTGTGATGGAAGCAGCACTACGGTCCCCATCCCTCTGGCATGACAGAAGCAGCAGCACTATGGCCCCCATCTCTTAGGTGTGATGGCAGCAGTACTACGGTCATCATTCCTCATGTGTGATGGCAGTATCAGCACTATGGCCCCTATCCCTCAGGTGGGATGGCAGCAGGCCTACATTCCCCATCCACCAGTGGTGATGGCAGACGCACTACCACCCCCACCCCTTCTGTGTGATGGGTAGCAACAATGCAGTACACATCCCTCTGGTGTGATGGCAGTAGTAACAGCACTATGATCCCCTTTCAACACTTACACCCCACATGCACAAGTTACAAGTGACTTGATCTCTTTGCTTGTTAGAACTCAGATGTGAATTAATCTGAACCATCACCACTAAGGTGGACTACCTTTGTTTTCTCCTATCTATAATTTAACTGCCTGAATTGGATATCTGCCTGTGACACTGCTGACCAGGGTTAGGGAACAGACTTGGGTGTTGGAGGGACAGCTGGTGGGTGAAGGCTTGAGTGTCCAATGACCACTTCTCTTCTCCTGAGAGGGAGGGTGGGTTCATGGCTCAGCATTTGCTGGCCCATGGTGGAGGCCAGAGGCATGAAAACACATCAGTCCTCATTGCGGGAGGAGTGTGACGGATGTCGGCTTGTGGCTTGACATCATGTAGCCTGTCAAGCTCACAAGAAAATGGAAAAACACCCGCTGGCCAACCGAAGAATGGCTGCTGGTCCCACTATACACCAAAAGCCCCAGACATGTGTCCATTCTGACCCCCAACATGCCCAGGATACACAGAAAGCTGTTTGGGGCAATTCTCCTCCCCTGGTAGCCTCCCACCAGGGTAGGGGCCCACTCAATGAAGGGTTACTTTGGGTTACCTGGTAGCACAGCAGTAAGGGTCAGTGGATAGTGGTCGGGACTCAGAAGCAGTGGTAGGGGGCCTTGGCAGGCCTGAAGGAGTGGATGGCCAGGGGGTAGGAGGAGCAAAAAAAACTGCTTGAATTTGCTTCTTTGAAATAAAGTGTTTTCACCTAAAAAATCCACAAGTGATTAGTGGAGGACCTTCAAATGGATTCATACATCTCCCAGACATGTGGATGCTTTTTTTTTTCTACTTGGTGTCCATTAAAAGGGTGTCTCCCAGTTTTCATGTCTTTGTTCAGATGTGAATTGAGCACTACTCTGCGCACCAGCATCATACAGCCCCTGGGGTCTTACCTTCTGTATGTCATTGAATGTGCTTTCAAAATCCACTGGCCAAACATAATTACTCTCAAATACTTAACATTTGCTTTTTGTTGAAACAGTCTATCAGAAAACATTTTGTTGTCACAGAGACAGAACCAGCAGGTAGAAGAAAAGGTGCAAATGATCCAATTCACCTAAATGGGGTGCTAACTGTGAAGTCTTTTCATAAGTAGTAAGGCAGTTTCTTCTTTGTGAACATACTTTCATTCAGACTAGTTTTCATTCAAACAACTGAGGATTTTGGATGGCCCTACTGATTATAAACTTGAATAAGTTAGTTGGTAACAGTGATCCTGCGTTTAGCAATCTGCAACCTAGATGCTTATATGCAAAGAATACAATAAAAACCTGACTAAAATCTAAAAACAAGCTTATAAAATGTATCTGAATATTTCTCTTTACCTATACAAAATCACTGCAGCCCAAGTAAAACTCAAGTAAATTACATAGTACCCTACTATTCCATGATGTAGTAAACATATATCGGTATTTTTTTTTTTTTTGTTTATATTCTTTGTAAAGCAGGTAAGGCCCACTACACAGAACTGTCTGTTTTAAGGAGTGACCTAGAAGCACTTGGGAGATTAAGTGACTTGCTTGGATGTAAGTGGAGGTTGTGGTACTCAAACCCAAGTCTGCTGGATGTACTCAGTTCAATCACCATTTGTTACTCTAACCACTAAACATGGGTGGTTAAACTGAATGGCTGATTATACAAAACAGTGCGGGTGATTTCCTTACTGTTTCTATATGCGGCAAAGCAGAAAGAATGCAAAGCACAGTAGCATTTATTTTAAGATGCTGAAATCTGGGTCGGCCCGCTGGCGCTGCAGTAGCACTATTACTTGCAATGCCAGCGACCCAGGGTCAGAAGTGAACTTGGGTTGCTGGAGGTCTGGCCACGGGACTAGGATCGAGCACCTGGGGGACTGCTCTCCTCCTCCAGGAAGGGTGGGCTGCAGGTCCTGCTTCTTTACCACCACCGATGTGACCACGGTGGTGCAATGGTGCTGCAGAGTAATCAGGAGGGGAAGACACTAGCCAGGATCTGGAGCAATGGCATGTCTCTATGTGTCCTACCTCCTTGGATCTCTAGTGCCAGTGCCCTCAGGGACATAAACCTATAAACCAGGAACAATCACCCCACATTGGCCACTGGCAGAAGGGACCCAGGTGCCCCAGACTTCATAACCAGGCTCCATGAGGGACCCACTGGGTTGCCCGACACATACTAAGGGAGTGTGGAGGGGTGACCTAGGGTCCCCTCCCTTCCCACCTGGGGGGGTACAACCCAGGCAGGATGGGGAAGGCCCACAGGAGCTCCTGAGCATTACCTGGGGGTGATGCTAGGGGATACCGATGCTGTGAGAAGGGGACATAGAAAGAGAAAATCAAAATTTAAAAAGATACTGAAATCTTAGAGATTCTGTGCAGTGACATGCAATTTCCATTAGGCACCGGTACAAGAATTCAAAATCCACAAACCAAGCAGGATTCCGTGATTGTCACCAGTGTTACCAGTAAAAATGGAAAACCAGGGTCCCTGCATATAGGACTGAAGCCGGCAGGCATCAGGACCCCTCAGAAAAATTTATAGCTAGCAGTATCTGGTGTGGGACTGCCCCCATATCCAGTGACCGACGTCAGTATAAAGGGGCAGTCCCCCACACCCGCCTCCCAGTTCTTTCCCACCAAAAGCCAAAAAAGGAGAGATGAGAAAGAAGCAGATGGTTTCCTTCTTTGGAAAAGGAGCCGAAAAAGCTAAGGGGGATGGAGGGCGGGAAGGTATTACCTACTGCAAGAGCCTCTCTCGAAGATCTACTGTTATGGTAAGTTCTTACATAACTGTACTATCTTACTTCAAGAGGGCTCTTGCAGTAGCTAATTACATATAGGACTGAGACCCAAGCAGTCTGAAACAAGGAGAAGAACACGGGAGGAGGAAACTACTCAGAAGTAGACCCTCTAGCTGTGAAGGTCTTAGGAAAGAAGACCTTGCAGAACAGCCAACCCGAAGCTAGCTCTATGGCGAGAGGCAGTGTCCAAGCTGTAGTATTTTGTAAAGGTATGGACAGAAGTCAAAGTTGCAGCTGCACAGATGTCCGCTGCTGACACGTTCTTGAAACAAGCTGCAGAGGCAGCAACACCCCAGGTTGAGTGACCCCTGACTTGACCCGGAAGTATCTTGTGATACTTGTCATAGCAGAATCTGATCCAATGAGCCAACCATTTACTGTAGATAGGCATTGCTTGGAGACAGCACTGTCTTCTCTTTTGCGAGCAAAAGAGACAAACCGTTGATCAGTCTTTCTGAGATCCTTTGTCCTGGTGGTGTAGTATCTCAAAATTCAGTGAACATCCAAAGTATGCAAGAGGTACTCCCCTTGACTGAAGTGTTGTGTAAAGAAAGCAGGCAGTTTTATGGATTGATTCAGTGCAGACTCCACTACCACCTTAGGGAGAAACTTAGGGTTGGTAAGCAGAGCCACACATTCCTTGTGAAAAATCAAGTATGGGATTTTGCACATTAAGGCCTGGAGCTCAGAAATATGTCAAGCTGAAGTAATGGCCATAAGGAAGAGAGTCTTCCAGAGAGGAACTTCAGGTCTGCTTAGGCTGCTGGTTCAAAGGGAGGCAAAGAAAGCTTCTCAAGCATAACATTCAGATCCAAAGGGGGGGTAGGGATGCAAATAGGGGGGTCTCAAGTGGAGAACCCCTCTAAGGAAGGTCTTAGAGACTTCCAACTGCATGAAAGTTCTGTCCCTAATGGGAACATGATAAGCAGAGATAGCTACCATGTGAACTTTCAGAGAGGAATGACAGACCCAAGTCAAAGAGATGGTGCATGTAGTCCAGAATTCTCCCAACACGGCATGAAAATGGCTCAAAATCTTTGGAAGAGGCCCAAATAGAGAACAGTTTCCACTTCATGGCATAGGCAGCTCTAGTGGAAGGCTTTCGAGTATTCACGAGAATCTGAGCCACAAGCTGGGAGACCCAGAAACGGGCTTGAGCTACATCTGCAGGAGCCATGCATGCAACTGAAGGGATCTGAGGCCAGGATGCACCAGGGTCCCCGATCCTGCGTCAACAAATGCTGTGACAAAGGAAGAGGAGATTCCCCTGAATATTGTTGCAGAAGAGAGAACCAAACTTGCCTAGGTCAGAAAGGAGCGATCAGAATCATGTGAGCTCCTTCTGAGCTGAGTTTGTGTAAGAACCTCGGAATTAAGGGAATCGGGGGGGGGGGAGGCATAGACGAATCTGCTCTTCCAGTCTAGAGACAGTGTCTCTCTCAATAAAATGTCTCACCTTGGAGCGAGCAAGCACAAGGTGGGAAGCTTTGCATTTAGAAGGGATGCGAACAGGTCTATCTGAGGCATTCCCCAACATAAAAAGATATCGTCTGCTATCCGCTGATACAGTTCCCACTTGTGCGCCTGAGTGGTCAACCGACAGGTGGTCCGCCAGCATGTTTTTGACCCCTAAAACATGAACCACCGTGAGATGAAGGTTGTGTTGCACCGCCCAATTCCCAAACCTGCATCGCCTCCCTGCAAAGAGGATAAGAACGAGTTCCTCTCTGTTTGTTGTTGCACCAGACTACGCACGTTGTCCATCTGGACAGCCAGATAGCCGGGAAGCAGATATAGATGCAGAGCTTGAAGAGCATACAGCACGGCCCTGAGCTCAAGCACGTTTATGTGAAGAGTTTGTTCGAGCTTGGCCCAGGAGCCCTGGGTCCTGTGAGACCCTTGGTAGACTCCCCAACCCTCTCCCGAGGCTTCTGTTGTCAATGTTTGAGAGGGGGGAAGAGAGGCAGAAGGGAACTCCCTGACAAAGGTTCTCCTGAACGATCCACCAATGTAAGTCCCAAACCACAGGGTTGGAGACCAAGACTTCTAGATCTAGGCGGTTTGCTAACTGATCCCACTGAGACCGAAGCATCCACTGAGAGATCCTCATGTGGAGCTAAGCATGAGGGACTGTCAGAATAGCAGCTGCCATGAGCACAAGGAGGCAGAGGGCTGACCTGGTGCTGGCCCACCTGCAACTGGACAACAGGCTGACATGAGCCTGGAGGGTGGCCACCCTGTCCAGAGGCAGGAAAGCCATGGCAGAGGTCATGTCCAGGATCACGCTGATGAACTGGAGCCTCTGGGACAGGATCAGATGGGACTTGGCTTGGTTGATGGTAATACCCAGGCTGGCAAAAACCTGTAGAGTAAGGGAAAAGGACCACAGGCGTTCCTCCCTGGATAGGGCCACCAGAAGCCAATCATCCAGGTACAGGAAAACCTGTACTCCCTGGGTATGCAGGTGGGCCACCACCACAGAAAGGCATTTGGTGAACACTCAGGGCACAGAGGAAAGAGCAAATGGGAGGGCCTTGAACTGGTAGTGGTCCCCCTGGAAAGAAAAAATGAAGGTATTTGCGATGAGAAGGGCAGATAGGGATATGCAGGTAGGCATCCTGCATATCCAGAGCACACAGTCACTCTCCCGGCTGAAGGAGGAGCAGAAGGCTCTGCAAAGAGAGCATTCTGAATGTTTTGTACTCCACAAACAGGTTCAGGCAGCTGAGGTCTAGAATAGGCCTCACATCTTCAGATTTCTTCAGAACCAGTAAGAAATGGGAGTAGTAGCCTGTCCCCTGAAGGTGGGGTGGGACGTGTTCTATCACCGCCTTCAGAAGCAGAGCTATTTCTTCCCGAACCAGAAGATGATGTTCCAGGGAGTAAGTTGACTTGGGAGGGGGTTTTCTTGGTGGTTTCTGAAGAAACTCTATTGAGTGTCATTCTGCTGCTAGCTGGAGCACCCAAGTGTTGGAAGTGATCCTCTCACAACCCGGCAGACGGATGGAGAATCTCCCTCCTACTGGTTCCTCTGGGGGGCCCAGAGGCTGTGGGAGAGGAAAGGAGTCAGGAGGTGTGGGGCAGTGCCACAGCTGAAGCTCCCACCACTCTTTTGGGTGGGGGGGGCTTGGCAGATGGAGGGGCCAGATGTTTATTGACCCACTTGCCTGAGGTTTTGCTTTGGGCCGGGAACGTCTGTGAAAGGGACGATGCTGACCCTGAGGGGGCCTGTATATAGAATTGACAGACTTTAGTGCAGTACCCTTCTCCTGCAGATTGGTGATGATGTCCTTGACATCACCACCGAACAGCACCAAACCCCTGAAGGGCACGTCCTAGATAGCAGACTGCACCTCCGGAACCAAACCTGATACCCAGAGCCAGGCATGATGCTGCAAACCCATGGCGAAAGTAGAGATCTCACCAGCAGCATCCACTGCATCGTACGTGGCACGGAGCATGTGCCGACTGGCCGAATGTGCAGCGCGGACAAGATCAGCCACTTCCTGCTTCATCTGAGATTCAGGAAGGGAGTCCAATTTAGATTCCACCTCAGTAAGGATTAACTTCTGGAAATCCCCCATGTGAGCGACGTAGTTCAGGGTCCCAATTCCCAGAGGGGAAGAAGCATATACTTTCTTCCCATACTGGTCCAGAAAGTGGGATTCCTTGTCGGGTGGGGATGAGCTCAAGTGCTTGGGGTTAGCCGAACGGCTGTAAGCGGCGCTAATCATGACTGAATCAACTCTGGAGTGAGAATTCAATTAATCTACACCCTCCAGAGCCTGATATAACCTATCCGCCTTCCTCGGAGGGGGGGTAATGGCCGATGGTTGCTTCCATATAGCGGACACAAGGTCGGCATAAGGCTCAATCCAGGGTGGAACCAGAGTGGGAGCTGTCTCGGTCAGATCTAGGTGTGCATAACTTTTTTACGCTGTGGATCTGGCTCCAATGATTGCCACTGATGAACAGCCTGGATTTTATGCAGCAACTCCACGAAAGAAGGATCCTCTGGAGGGAACTTCAGAGGAGACCTTGGCTTGTCTGGCGTGTGGGGTTCGTTGTCCAGATCGGAGTGTTCATCAGAATCATCCTACATCTCTGAAGAGAATGAAGAAAAAGAGGAAGACCCTTCCCAGCATGGGGGAAGAATGGATCCCTTGGGGAACCCTCAGAAAAGAATATCCTCCCCTGCCCTGGGAATGGAGGGCTCGCCTCTGGTGTCAGGAGAGGGGAAGGGAGTCTCTGATCTCCGACGTCGGGGGTCTGAACCCGGGTCCGGCATCGGAAGATGACTCTCTACTTCACTGGTGAGTCGAGCCTTGGCCTCAGCCCACCAGGAAGCCAGAGTCTCCTTCAGGTCCACCGGCGGCTGAGAAGTGGGGTACAGATACTGGGGGTATCCAAACGGCGCATATCTGTAACCTGATGGTGGGAAGCCCGGTGTTGGATACTGGGGTGCAGGGTACTGTGGCACTGGGTACTGGGGTACCAGACACTGCGGACCTGGATACGACGGCATTGGATAAGACCGAGTTGGATACCCATGTACCAGGGGCTCTGAAGGAGCAGAAGGCTCTGGAAATGGCCCAGCGGGCGGGTCCTGAGCAGAAGACTCAGCATAGAGGTGGCATCTCGCAAGAGGACGTCACCCCAGCATCGGGTAGGCTGGCGTTGGAGCCGGTTTCCCAGGATCTGGCGTCGGGTCAACCAGCCCAGCGGGATGGAGGCCCGAAGGTAGCATG
The DNA here is from genome assembly GCA_016271365.2 of Neoceratodus forsteri. Taxonomy (NCBI): domain Eukaryota; kingdom Metazoa; phylum Chordata; order Ceratodontiformes; family Ceratodontidae; genus Neoceratodus; species Neoceratodus forsteri. Next base: position 341,616,981 of record CM057457.1, read on the forward strand.
CCAACATCCTCAGTGTCGCCCGGAGAACAGGGGTTGACATCCTCGGGGTTCAGCAAGGGAGACGCTGGAGCCTCAGAATGCAATGAAGGTTGCAGTGAGCCAGGGACGACAGACAGGCCCGAAGGGTCCTGCATGAGCTCTGACACTGAGTGGCCAGAAGGCCCAACATCTGGCTTACCGGTGGGATCTGGATGGACGTTGGAGGAGCTGGTGTCCGATTTATTGGATCCTACGCTCAACAAAGGCTGCAATGGAGGGGCGGCCTTGGTGGGCGTAAGAGAGGTCGTGCTCTGCCCTGGAGGGTCGGACAACTTATCAGCCTAACCCCGGCGGGCGTCGGAGGAGCCAACGTTCGGCTTACCAAGGTGGCTCAGACCAGAAGGTCACATGGTGGCAGGTTTACTGGGAGCGGCAGCCTCCTTAGACCCAGGGGCTCCTGAGGGGCCCAAGCACGAGCCAGACAGGTGGGTAGATGCCGCCTTGGAAACCTCCAAGGGGGCCATCTTGGATCAGTCCCCCGGAAGGGACATTACCTGAAGCACTGCAACCCCAGCCGAGGTCACGATGGCCGAAGTGGAGGAGTCCTGGTATAGGTGCTTCTTCTTACGATGGCCCTCTGGAGAAGAAGAGGCCTGCTTAAGTTTTTTCAGTTCTTTTTCCATGGAGGTAATTTTGAGTTTTAGAACGTGCTGCCTACGCTTTCGGGTGGCCGCATTGAACTGCTGATAGCTCTGTCACTTCTCCACAGGGTGGTGGGGCCTAGGCAAAAAAGACACTGGGAATGTCCGTCCTTGTGTGGGAGCTGAGCGACACAGGAATCACACTTGTTTTTGTGCTTGGAGGGAGTCGGGGATGACATATATGGCAGCTGGCAAAAAAAACTGATGAAAATCTGAGAAAATATCCAAGTTAGACAGTAAAATTACAGATTATGGACTGCAAAGCAGTGAACTCTACCACGAGGCGCTAACACAAGCCAACAGTGGGAAAGAACTGGAAGGTGGGCGTGGGGGACCGCCCCTTTATACTGATGGTCACCTGACATGGGGAAGGTCCCCTGCCAGAGACTGTTAGCTAGAAATTTTTCCGTTGGGTCCCGATGCCTGCTGGCTTCTGTCCTACATGTAATTACCTACTGCAAGAGCCCTCTCAAAGAAGATCAGGAATTCTTTGCCACCTTGCTGCAAAACACTGGTTTGTTCTTTCGGGCTGAAATTTGGAGTGAAGAAAGCCAACATGTCACAGATGTGCCTTTCGCTGGTTTGGTGACAAAATATTGGACAGGTGCAAAGGTACAGTGCTCCGAAGTTGATGCTTTTTCCACACAGACTAACATTGTGGCGTATGCCATGTCTTTCAGGGCCCGTGTCTCGTAAATGGTGCAAGATACAGACTTTTCATCACAAATATGTATGTGCAAAACTAGCCAAGAAAGTCATGAATCATGTGAAATTGTAATTTTTTTTCAACCTCGTACGGTTCCTGAGATATAAGCAATTTAGTACTCCAAGTGCTCATTTTCTGGTCCGAGGCCCATAATTATGCATACATTCTTTGTAGTCACTGTGTTTCTCTATGCAGCTGTTGGGAAAAACCAGGTGTACATTCCTGTTACTGTTACACTTAGCATTTCTACTTGCATTTATGTACCCATTTGCGTTACTGTTCCTGTGTACGACACCATGTGCATTACACTTTGCATTTGCGCTACAGTTTCCATTTCCGTATGTGCTTGCATTTGCATTTCTGTTTCCTTTGGTGTTATCATTGCTGTTACCCTTACCATTTGTGTTTCTAATTTCGGTACTGTGACCGTGCGCATAATGGTTTGTGTTTCTGTATGCGCTTGTAATGCGTGTCTGTTTATGTTTCATTTGGCATTATTGTTGCTGTTACCATTACCATCGGTGTTTCCATTTGCAGTACCATAACTGTGTGCGTTGCGGTTAGGGTTTCCGTACGCACTTGCATTTATGTTTCCTTTGGCGTTATTATTGCTGTTACCATTTGCATTTACAACTGTGGTACTGTGACCATGCGGGTAACCAGTTGCATTTCCATAAACGCTTGTGTTTGCATCTCCGTTTGTGTCACTGTTCATTTTTGCGTCACTTTGCTCTTGTGTCTGTATTACCGTTTGAGTTACCATTTATGTTGGTGGCACCTTGTGCGTAACTGTTTGTGCTTGTGTTTTGCGCTGCGCTCACCGTTACTATGCAACAAATCAAATAGTGTGATGTGAGCGCAGGGCCCGAAAGCCTGCACTCCCACCACATTCCATTCACTATTTAGAGCCATAGCAAAACTGAGGCCACAGACATCAACAGTACAGCTCTCTGACTGTAGGCGCACACAAGTTAAGATAGTTAGAAGTTGCATGACCTCAGCGAGGCAATGCCCCTACCCCACAGGGCAGGTAGTGTATCATGAGTGGAGATGCACAGCAACCCTGAGGACATGGAAAATGAATGGTACATGTTCCTGATTGCAGGAACACACAAGTTAGCACAGTTATGAGTTGCATGGCCTCAGCCAGGCAATGACCCACCACAGAACAGGTACCGTATCCTAAGTGAAGAGCCACAGCAACAATGAGTACATGGAGATCAATGGTACACCTCTCTGACTGCAGGTGCACACAAGTTAAGACACTTAGGAGTTGCATGGCCTCAGCCACGCGATGTACCCCTTCCCCACCCGAGACCAGGTACTGCTTCGTGAGTGGAGAGCCACAGCAAAACTGAGGTCATGGACATCCACAGTACACTTCTCTGAAAGTAGGTGCACACAAGTTAGGACAGTTAGGAGATGCACGGCCTCAGTCACGCAGTACCTCCCAGACCAGGTAGTGCATCCTGAATGGAGAGCCACAGCAAAAGGCCATGGAAATGAATGATGCACTTCTCTGACTGCAGGTACACACAAGTTACCACAGTTAGGAGTTGCACGTACTCAGCCAGGCAATGCCCGCCCCCCTCCGAGCAGGTACTGCATCCTGAGTGGAGAGCAACAGCACAACTGCAGCCATGGACACAAATTGCAGACCTCCCCGATTGCTGGTGCACACAAGTTTGCAGAGTTAGGAGTTGCATGGTCTCAGCCAGAGACTCTTCCCCCCCCCCACACACAGCAGGTATTGCATCCTGACTGGAGAGCCACAGTGAAACTACAGCCATGGACATCAATAGTATACCTCCCTGATTGCTGGTGCACACAAGTTTACACAGCTACGTGTTGCATGGACTAAGCCAGGCAATGCCCCCCAAAGCAGGTACTGCATCCCGAGTAGAGAGTCACAGCAAAACTACATCCATGGAAAGTACACCTTCTTGATTGCTCGTGTACAGAAGTTTGCACAGTTAGGAGTTGTACAGCCTTAGCCAGGCAATGCCCGCCCCCCCCAAGCAGGTAATGCATCTTGAGTGGAGAGCCATAGCACAACTACAGCCATGGACATCAATGGTACAGCTCACTGATTGCAGGTACACACAAGTTAGCAGTTAGGAGTTGTATGGCTTCAGCCAGGGAATCCCCCCCCCAACTCCAGACCGGGTACTGTATCCTGAGTGGAGAGCCACAGGAAAACTGAGGCAATAAGCATCAACAGTACACCTCTCTGATAGCAGGTGCGCACAAGTTAGGAATGCTTGGAGTTGCATGGCCTCAGCAAGACAATGCCCCCCCCCAACCAGGTGCTGTTTCCTGAGTTGAGAGCCACAACAACAGTGAGTACATGGAGATCAATGGTACACCTTTCTGATTGCAGGTGCACAAAAGTTAAGACAGTTAGGAATTGCATGGCCTCAGCCATGCAATGTACCCCTCCCACCCTAGACCAGGTACTGCTTCCTGAGATGAGAGCCACAGCAAAACTGAGGCCACGGACATCCACAGTACACTTATCTGAAAGTAGATAACAAAAGTTAGGACAGTTAGGAGATGCAGGGCAATCAGAGACATGTATCACTAATTTCCATGGCCTCGGTTTTGCTGTGGCTCTCCACTCAAGATGCACTACCTGGTCTGGAGGGGTATTGCATGGCAACCCCTAACTGTGGTGACTTGTGTGTGCCTGCAATCAGAGATGTGTACCGTTGATGTCCATTGCTTGTTTGCTGTGTCTTCCCACTTAGGAAGCAGTACTGTCAAGTACATTGAAAGTTGAGGCCATGCATTTCCTTGCTGTTCCTAACTTGTGTGCACCTGCAATCGGAGAGGCATACCATTGATCTCCAAGTATTCATTGTTGCTGTGGCTTCCACCAGGATACAGTACCGGTCTGGGGGCACTGTACATGTCCCTGATTGCAGGTATACACAAGTCAGCAATGTAATGAGTTGCATGGCCTGAGCCAGGCAATGACCCGCCCCAGACCAAGTACTGTATCCTAAGTGGAGAGGCACAGCAACAATGAGTACTTGGAGATCAATGGTATACCTCTCTGATTGCAGGTGTACACAAGTTAGGACAGCTAGGAAATGCATGGCCTCAGCCACGCAATGTACCCCCCCCCCCCAAGACCAGGTATTGCTTCCTGAGTGGAGAGCCACAGCAAAACTGAGGCATGGACATCAACAGTACACATCTCTGATTGCAGGCACACACAAGTCACCACAGTTAGGAGTTTCATGCCATCAGCCATGCAATAACCCCCCAGACCAGGTAGGTAGTGCATCTTGAGTGGAGAGCCACAGCAAAACTGAGACCATGGAAATTAGTGATACACGCCTCTGATTGCAGGTACATGCAATGCTACTACAGTTAGGAGTTGCACATACTCAGATAGGCAATGCCCTCGAGCAGGTACTGTATCCTGAGTGGAGAGCAACAGCAAAGCTACAGCCATGGATGTGAATGGTAGGCCTTCCTGATTGCTAGTGCACCCAAGTTTGCAGAGTTAGGAGTAGGGTTACCACCTGTCCCTATTTTCACAGGACAGTCCTGATTTGGGCAGCTGTGTCCTGCAGAAAAACATGAAAAATACTAAATGTCCTGACATTGTAGTAGAAATAATATTTTCTGATTTTCCTCTAAATGTTGCAAAAAACTATAATACCTTAACTACAATACCTTAAAATAATAAAAAACACAAGAAACAACTAAAAACTACAACACTTAGTCTTAATTCTGATTATTTAGAGAAAACATGGCTGTTGTATTGGTCAAGATGACATACTGTCCTGCGAAAAATCCAGTTTCAGTAAGAAATGTCCCACTTTGGGCTTCTTAAAAGGTGGTAACCCTAGTTAGGAGTTGTACGTCCTCAGCCAGGGAATTCTCCCACCCCCACAGCAGGTACTGCATCCCGAGTGGAGAGCCACAGCAAAACTAGAGGCATGGACATCAACAGTACATCTCCCTGATTGCTGGTGCACACAAGTTTACACAGTTACGAGTTGCACGGCCTCAGCCAGGTAATACCTCCCAACCCCCTGAGCAGATACTGCATCCCAAGTAGACAGCCACAGAAAACTAGAGCCATGTAGATCAACAGTACACCACCTTGATTGCTGGTTTACACAAGTTTGCACAGTTAGGTGTTACACGGCCTTAGCCAGGCAATGCCCCCCTCCCCCGAGCAGGTAATGCATCTTGAGTGGAGAGCCACAGCACAACTACAGCCATGGACATCAACGGTACAGCTCACTGATTGTTGGTGTACACAAGTTTGCTCAGTTAGGAGCTGCACAACCTCAGCCTGGCAACGGCTCACCCCACCACGAGCAGGTACTGCATCCTGAGTAGAGAACCACAGCAAAACTGGAGCCATGGCAGTCAACGGTACACCTCCTTGATTGCAGGCGTACACAAGTTTGCAGTTAGGAGTTGCACGGGCTCAGCCAGGCAATGCCCCCCCCCCAAAGAAGGTACTGTACCCTGACTGGAGAGCCACTGCTAAACTAGTGGCATGGATATCAATGGTAGACATCTCTGATTGGAGTGCACATAAGTTAGGATACTGAGGAGTTGCATGGACTCAGTCAGTCAATGCTACGCTCTCCCCCACCCAGGCAGACTAGGTACAGCATTGTGACTGGAAAGATACAGGAAAACTACTGACATGGACATTCATGGTATGTCTCTGTATTACCAACTGCAGACTAACTTATGACACTGATGTGTTGCAAAGCATTAGCCAGGTATTGCACGCACGCCTCACAGGGCAAGTACTGGATCTTGAGTAAGCAAGGGCAATGGACAGCAATGGTATGTCAGGTCTGCTTTTCCATGAGATGTGAACCACTTGGGGTACTTTCAGTTGTCAAAAATAATAATACCTTTACAACTGGTACAATACACAGGTTTGTTTTTTTGAAAAATATAAAATACTGTTCTTGTATATTATATTTTTTTATAGAAAAACTGAAAATATAATTTTACATTTGTATTAAAATCATTTAGAAAAAATACATATATTCTGTATAAAAAAATATTTATTAATTTTTTTTTTTTAAATCAACAAAACAGAGGGTGGTGTGCTATCTTGATTGAGGTGGCTCAGGACAGGAAGCTGGATGGATGTGGAGGCGCAGGAGAAGTGGGAGGTGCTGCATCATCGAGGAGATACTGGAGAACTGTGGAGGCCCTTCAGCTGTGGCCAGGGAGACTAGATGGTAGTTGCACAGTTGAACTAGTGACCCTATTGCGCCTGTAACAGGGACAACATTTGCCGAGTCCCCTCATCCAGTTCAGCAACTTGTTCTCGGAGCCGGACAACCGTCTGCGTGAGTCTGCGCACATAGTTGCAGTGTGGAGAGCAGGATGGAGTTGGTTGAACATCTGTGAACAGAAAAAAAAAAAGTATCAATATATTACAGTGATAACTGTACTTTACTGGTTCTTTGCATGATCCGATTGTAACAGGAATATTATCGTGAGTGAGATGATCATTCGGATTTTAACTTAGGTCATAGACAGTGCTGTTACATGTGTATGAAAACACCTCAAGAGTAATCAGGACTTTCAGTAGTTCTAGAGATGTACTCATACAGTACCTCTACAGATTGAGAAAAGTTAACGTGCATGACTGCGAATCATATCACTACTGAGGAGTTGGGTAGATGTATAAGGTCAGTCAGGTAATGTAGGTCTGGAAGGACAGGATTTGCACCCAGTGTGTAGGCAACACAGGTAGTGCATCTGGAGTGGAAAGCCACAGCAAAACTGAGGCCATGGAAATGAACGATACACGGCTCCGACTGCAGGTACACACAAGTTACCACAGTTAGGAGTTGCACATACTCAGCCAGGCAATCCCCACCCCCCCTCTCTGAGCAGGTACTGCTTCCTGAGTGGAGAGCAACAGCAAAACTACAGCCATGGACAAGAATGGTAAACCTCCTTGATTGCTGGTGCACACAAGTTTGCAGAGTTAGGAGTTGCACGGCCTAAGCCAGGGAATCTCCCCACCTCACCCACCCACAGCAGGTACTGCATACCGAGTGGAGAGCCACAGTGAAACTACAGCCATGGACATCAATGGTACACCTCCCCGATTGCTGGTGCACACAAGTTTACACAGTTATGTGTTGCATGGACTAAGCCAGGCTATGCCCCCAACCCCCCCCAGCAGATACTGCATCCTGAGTAGAGAGCCACAGCAAAACTGCATCCATGGAGATCAACAGTACATGTTCCTGATTGCTGGTGTACAGAAGTTTGCACAGTTAGGAGTTGCACAGCCTTAGCCAGGCAATCCCCGAGCAGGTAATGCGTCTTGAGTGGAGAGCCACACCACAACTACAGCCATGGACATCAACGGTACAGCTCACTGATTGTTGGTGTACACAACTTCGCATAGTTAAGAGTTGCATGGCCTCAGTCTGGCAATGCCCTCCCCCACCGCTGAGCAGGAGTTGAACAGCCTCAGTCAGGCAATGCTCCCCGCCCCAGACCAGGTCGTGCAACCTTAGTGGAGAGCCACAGCAAAATTGAGGCCATGGAAATGAACGGTACACGCCCCTGATTGCAGGTACACACAAGTTAGCACAGTTAGGAGTTGTATGGCCTCAGCCAGGGAATTATCCCCCCCCCCCCAGACCAGGTACTGCATCCTGAGTGGAGAGCTACAGGAAAACAGAAGCAATAGGCATCAACGGTACACCTCTCCGATTCCAGGTGCACACAAGTTAGGACTGTTTGGAGTTGCATGGCCTCAGCAAGGCAATGCCTTCCCAGACCAGGTACTGTTTCCTGAGTGGAGATCCACATCAAAACTGAGGCCATGGACTTCAATGGTAGACATGTCTGATTGCAGATACACACAAGTCACCCCAGTTAGGAGTTGCACGACCTTAGGCAGGCAATGTATCCTGAGTGGAGAGCCACAGGAAAATTGAGGCACTAGACATCAATGGCACACCTCTCTTATTCCAGGTGCACACAAGTTAGGACAGTTTGGAGTTGCTCGGCCTCAGCCAGGCAATGTCCCCACCCACAGACCAGGTAGTGTTTCCTGAGTGGAGATGCACAGCAAAACTGAGGCCATGAACATCAATGACAATGGCCTTTGACAACTTTCTAAAAGCGTTCACCCCACTTCAAGACAGGCATGCTCCCCTCACAAGAAGGAGAGTGATGGGCACTGCAACTAAATGGCCCCATGGAGGCCTGTATACTCTCATGGGGCAATGGGATAAATGCTGGGCAAGGTACAAGAGCTCACTGTCCAGCACGGATCTCCAGAATTACAGGCAGCTGAGGAACTCATGCAAGAGAGCCATTCGCTCAGCAAAAAGTGAATACTGTCAGTCCAGCCTGATCTCCACAGCCAAAAATCCGAGGACTTTCTGGCAGAGCATTAAGAAAGTGGTAGGTGGGGCCACAAGAGCGCAGGTCACTGACATGCTCATTGACGGGGTTAACTGCAACAACCCCTTCACTATTGCCAATGCCTTCAATGTTCAGTTCACAGACTTGCCTGCTTTACCCAAACTGCCGCACTACCCTGCTGGCCGGGCCTTCTCACCCAGAGGGACACCCCCCCTACTCCCCTTTTACCTCAAGGCAGTAACAGACATGGAGGCCCAGAAGCTCCTTGCTGGTCTATCCCCATACACTGGAGCTGGGCATGACTGCCTGGAGCCCAAGCTGCTGAGGCTAGGGGCATCAGTACTAGCCCGGCTCATAGCCCATGTCTTCAATGCATCGCTCACTTCAGGCATAGTCCCAGACATCTGGAAGATGGCCAAGGTGATACCTGTACCCAAGCAAGGGGACACAAAAGACCTCAAGAACTACCATCCCATTGCAATCCTATCAGCGATCAGCAAGCTCCTGGAAAAGGTAGTCGCCTCTCAGGTCACCCACTACCTACAGACCCACAACCTTCTCTCCCCTGCACAACATGGGTTTAGAAAGGGGCATAGCACCTCCACGGCCCTAGCAGTTGTTACTTCAGAGATCAGGTCTGCTGGTGACCAATGTGAACTTATCAGGGCCATCTTTGTTGATCTTCAAAAGCCTTTGATCGGGTTGACCACACATTACTGTGCTCCTCTCTCCTGTCACTTGGCTTCTCCTCCCCAGCTCTTGCGTGGATCAGTAATTACCTCACGGGCAGGCATCAGTACACCAAATTCAACATGGTCCTATCTGAGCCTGCCCAGATTAACTGCAGAGTCCCCCAGGGCTCTGTCCTGGGGCCTCTCCTGTTCTCTCTCTTCATAAATGAGCTACCCTTGGCTCCAGCTCTAGGGTCCTCAGTGCTGTACGCAGACGACCCAGTCATCATGGCCAAATCCTAGGACATCGTCACCATTAACACCAAACTAAACTCGGACTTCGACCACATCCAAACTTGGTCGCAGGACCATAAACTTGTTATTAACCTACAGAAGATGCAGGCCATTCTATTTGGCTCAGCAGCCAAGTTAAAAGCCGCCCCGGATTCACTACAGATCTCCGGGGCTGATGGGTCACCGCTGACTGTCGCAGTCTCGGTCAAGTACCCGGGGGTAACCCTTGACCCACAGCTGGATATGAACCTGCACATACGAAATACATGCAAGGCCTCAAACTGCAAGCTGGGTCAGGCTTACAGAGCAAAAAGCTGTCTAACTCCAGCTGCCCGCCTTGCTCTAGCCAGGGGGAGTCCTCCTAACCACACTTTGCTACAGACTAATCACCTTTTCCCATGTTGCAAAAACTAGTTCAGTGAAGTGGGACTCAGCGTACAACAACATATGCCGTTTTGCGCTCTCAGCCCCCCACCTCACTCACCGCTGTCAGCTTTACACCCGGCTTGAGTGGCTGTCACCGGAAACTCACCGCTCTTATGTCGTGGGCAACTTCATTGACAATATTGTCAGAACTGCCACCCCTCAAAACCTTGCTGAGACCCTTGTTCTTGCTACACCCTCCTACAACCTGCGATCCAGCGGCTCCCATGCCCTCCTGGTACCTAAAACATGCACACAAATGGGTGACCGAGCCTTCGCTGCGTATGCACCCAGGGTTTGGAACTCTATTCCAACTAGCACTCACTCCTCTCCCTTGCACCAGAGCTTTAAAGCCTCCCTCTGGGGTTTTCTCAAAATGGCTGTCACCTGTCTCTGCACTAGACATACCCTCTCAGCCTGAGATGCTCCAAATAACTGAGATGCTACCTAAACATTACGACTTGGGCAGAGCACAACTGTGCTCGTACTCCTCCTGTTCTCACAGCATGTATAACAAGCATTTGTCAATGTCGAATGTTGTCTTGCTGCCATTGGCAGTGTAGGAGTTAGAGAGATGCAGCATAGGAGTGGCAGTCGAGTATTGGACTGATGCCAACCCACCCCACAGAGTGTGAGAGGCATTAGGGTGTCCCTGTGGGTGTTTGGTAGTGCAGTGCGGGAAAACATTTTATTTTTATTTATTTTAGTTGTTGTTTAACCAGGTATAGCACACTAAGCTGAAAGCTTTTTTACAGGAGTGACCTGGGAGCACAAGGAGGTTAAGTGACTTGCTCAGGGTCACACAGTATGCAAGTGGAAGCTGTGGGATTCAAACCCAGGTTTGGTCTGCTGGATGTCACCAGATTTGCATTCTGGACAGGATGTGAAAAATGACAGCTGCACAGTTCATAAGGAGGTGTAATTAAATGGCAGTGCTGAAAATATTGCATACAAATATACGGAAATTGCGGAGTTGCAAGGGTGCGTGACAAATATGCAAGGCACACTTGCAGCACTGGCAGTCTGTGGGCGTTCGGCACCAAATTTTCAACATAGGCATTTTAGCACCTCTGCTCATGTACAGTGTCACTGTCATTTCCTCAAAGTGTCCCAAGAAGTGATTTCACACAGCGACCATGCTATTCTGTGCCAGAAGTGCGGAAACACATTTTGGGCAGGATATGTGAAGTGACAGCTGTACTGTTCATCATGAGGTGTGTAAAAATGGCAATGGTGGAAATCCAGAGTGAAAATATCACAAATGCACTAACGATTTAGTACGCGTGGCGATCTGCCAACGGAGACGTCAGAATAATGGGTCATTTTATAGAGTATCAGCTCCAAATTTTCAACATAGGCATTCTTTGAGCTCTGCTAATGAACTATGTCACTGTCATTTTCATAATCTGGCCCAAACACTGATTTCCCACAGCGACTGTGATTGTGCGCGGATGCGGAAACACACATTTTGGGCAGGATGTGGAGAAATACATCTGCACTATTCACAAGGAGGTGCAGAAAAATGCCAATGCTGAAAATACCGCATTAAAATATTGCGAATGCATGAAGTTTGAACCTGCGTAACAACTTACTGCCTTTCGTAAAACAACAGGCATTCTTGGATTTTTCCACCAAATTTTGAAAATAGGCTTTTGAGAGGCCACCTCATGAACACTGGCACTGTCATTTCGTTAATGGGTCCCGAAAGGTGATTTCGCACAGTGACTGTGAAATCACCTTCCGCGGCAGATTATCACCATGACAGGGACAGAATTCATGAGGAGGGGCCCCAAAAACCCCATGTTGAAAATGTGGTGCCAAAATTCCAGGAAATGCCTGAGATATGCAACAAAGTTGAAAAAACCCTATTCATTGCATTATACAGCTTATCGGCATTTCCTCAGTTCGCGGTCGGCTTTGAAGAGTGCAGACGTGTTCCCAGTCCACTGAAGATCATTGCGCTGGAGTCCAGAGGTAAGTATGGGGTGAGGGGAGGCAGGGTGCACAGTGGGTGGGTGCGGTGACCTAGACTACGAGGGACGGTTTTCGTTTTCTAGGGAAAAAAAAAAAAACGTTGCAGGACAGTTTTGGCATTGCAGATCATTTGGCATGCTGGGGTGGGCTCCCAGCATGCCACCTAAGTGGGTTTGGGGGTCAGCAGCCGACGGGGATTGGGCACTCTCATTGGCATACAACACGGAGGGGTTTAATGCAGCTGGGAGATTGAGACACCCGCGGCAAACAAAGTCGGGGAGCACAAGCCGAGGGATTGGGTACCCCTCAGCATTCAACAGTTGGGGGGTGTTGCCAATGGGGAATGGGCTCCGTCGCGTGCAATGCAAGCGGGGGGGCATGAGCTGAGGGGGATTGGGCACCCCCCTCGGCATTCCACATTTGCGGGGGGGGGATGCCGACGGGGAATGGGCTCCCCACCGTCGGCACACAAACACGGGGGGGTTGCCAACAGGGGGATTGGGCACCCCCATGTCGACATAGGTGAGGCAGCTGCCCACTCGCCAACCATGGCCATAGTGGCAGCAAGCACGTCAAGCAAAGGACCGCTGCGTATGATGATTGCAGCTATCCTTTGCTTTGATGTGCTGGCCCCATTATGTATGCATGGTGTGGCGGTGCCATGCAGACTGATTGGGGAATGAGGGATACACCTACTGGTGCGTGCCCTGCATTTGCCCAACAGCAGCTGCGCCTCCAAGACTCGCACTGTGGCAAGATGTTTCTTGCGCATGCAATAAAAACGGACCATTTAGGCCCACCGGCAAAACAGGGCGAGCACTATAACTGTGCACTCCTTTCTCTCGCACTGGGCCCACTCTATCCCAACTGTGCCCCCTCCTTATTCTAACTGCTAGCCTTACAACTTGCTGCCTGGAGCAATGAATTCACACTGCACTTCTTCCTACTGACCGCAATGTTTAATACTGTATTGTAATACCTGTTTTTGGTATTGTCTTGTGTTCTGGTCACTTTATATTAACTCTTCACTACTATTTGCCTGATGAAATCTGATGCTTGTAAAGTCCCTATTGTGCTAATTATATGTAATGTAATCCTCCACTTGTATTTGCCTGATGTTCATGTATGTACCTTGTAATCTCCCGGTTCGCACCTGAAAATAGGCACTTGGCTGTCTAGTGTGCTTACCCGGTTAACAAAAGCAAATAAAATGAATGGTACACATCTCTGATTGCAAGTACACACAAGTCACCACATTTAGGAGTTGCACGACCTCATCCAGGCAATGCCCCCCCCAGACCAGGTATAGCATCCTGAGTGGAGAGCTACAGCAAAAGCGATGCCATGGACATCAACATTAGACCTCTCCAATTGTAGATGCACACAAGTTAGGACAGTTAGGAGTTGCACGGCTTCAGCTAGGCAATGCTCTCCCTTCCAGACCAGGTAGTGCAACCCGAGTGGAAAGCCAGAGCAAAACTGAGGCCATGGATATTAACAGTACACCTCTCTGATTGTGGGTGCATACAAGTTAGGACAAACAGGAGTTGCACAACTTCAGCCAGGCAATGCCCCCCCCAGACCAAGTATTACATCCTGAGTGGAGAGGCGCAGCAACATTGAGTAAAGGGACATCAACGGTACACCTCTCTGATTGCAGGTGCAGACAAGTTAGGACAGTTAGGAGTTGCACAACCTCAGCCAGGCAATGCCCCCCACCGCGACAAGGTACTGCATCATGAATGGAGAGCCACAGCAAACCTAAAGCTGTGGACATAAATGGTGCACCTCCCTGATTGCAGTTGTACACAAGTTTGCACAGTTAGGAGTTGCACAGCTTCAGACAGGCAATGCCCCTCCAAGCATGTATGCCATCTTGACTGTAGAGGCACAGCAAAACTGCAGCAATGGACATCAACAGTACACCTCCCTGATTGCAGGTGCACACACGTTTGCACAGTTAGGAGTTGCACAGACTCAGCCAGGCAATCCCCCCACTCCCGAGCAGGTACTGCATCCTGACTGGAGAGGCACTGGAAATCTACAGACATGAACATCAGCGGTACACACCCCTGACTTGAGGTGTACACAAGTTTGCAAGTTAGAAGTTACACAGACTCAGTCAGGCAATGCCTTCCCCACTCCAGCAGGTACTGCATTGTGAGTAGAGAGCCATATTGAAAGTAAACCTATGGACATGAATAGCATACCTCTCTGATTCATGTGAGCACAAGTTAGGAGATAGAATACTTGCAGAGGATCACCGATGATATGAACATCAACTACCCAGAACAGATATTCATACCATATGCAGTAGGATTGTCTTACCTTCTGACTCGACAAATATGACACGGTCAGTGTCAGAATGTTCAAATCAAATCAACTTTATTTACAAGAAAGTGGCCTTCAAAAACCAAGGCGCTTGTACAAAATTCATTAAAATCAAACAATTAATAAAACCTTAATAAATATAAAGACCCATGACTGCGGCACTGAAAAAAAAATAAAAGGCATATGCCATACTAAAAACAAAAGTTGGGCCTCCATAGCATCTGCCTCAGCTGGTAAAACCTCTGTGTGTGTGTGTGGGGGGACAGTGCCTGTGCTGTCCTGTTAATACAAATAATATATATATATATATATATATATATATATATATATATATATATATATATATATTTTGAGTGTGGTATGCACCTCTGCAGTAATTCAGTACAGATTTTTTTTAAACATTGTTAGTATCCTCTGCTCCTTAAGAATTCTCTTGTCTAGAGTTTTCTGTGAGTGTCTGTATACCTGTGTACTACTGTATGCCTTGAGGAATATAGTGTTATAAAGTCTCTTCAGGTACAGAACATGAAACAGGATTAATTGAACACATAATAGTCAGTAAAAAACAATATACTGACAGTACTCTTTTATATCTAGTATTTTAAGACGATATACAGTAATATACCTGTAACTAACGTTTCATAACGCAGGTTTTTCAATGTCCACTCACAACTGCTTATTGTTTTTGCGTACATTTTTGAAGGTAGATGTACTGCAGACATGGTGTCTTCTGTGTGTTTCTCAGTAATACAATGGTAATAGTACGCACTAAATGATAGTGCTCCAAAATTTAACTAGCATGTCATTCTTAAAATTGTCATATATATTCTGCTGATTAAGAAATGGGTTCTATACTCACGATATTGTAGGCACTCCCCCGCATCAGGCTTACCAGCAGCCTCCCACATCTCAAATGCAAGGTAGTACCAGCCAACGTCATTCTCCGGTATCTCCCCGCAGTTTTTTAAGACATAAAACTGCTGGCGCAACAGCTTCCACTTCAGCTTGCACATCAAGGAAGTTTTGTTTTTAATTTTAAAATACATGTTCAAATGTGTATTTATGCGCCTCCACATTGCATCCAGCTTCCTGTTGGTGCTGCGCATGAGCACCTTAGGGTTGCCTTTTTTGGAAGCCGCCTCAACCAAACAGCACACCTCCCTCAAAGTCCACAGTCCCATTTCTCTGGTTTTTAGTGCTGCAAAAAATAGAGAGACAGACGACAGTACATTACTATGGAATATTCTTACATCTGTATGGTTGTCTTCTGTTCAGCTTTTAGACTACCCATGTGCAGGCAGTATGGTTATTAGGATTGTACAGTTCTGATTACAAGTAATGACATATGACATCAGTGACAGTGATATATCACATAAAGAACATACTGGTACATCCCCGATGTCATGTTTAAACTGCAGTGCATAGGCATTCTCAAACCACAACCTAAACATTTATATTAAATCTTGCTGACAGAAGCTGTATACATGTCACAATTCTCAACATGTTCATGCATCAAACCTGCTTTGGTTGTGTGAAAACAGATTGCATGTCTTTGTGTTATGTATGCAGCTTTTCTATTTTTTGACCAAGATTTTGTGGCTCTTAAAAGAAACGTTTTTTTACAGGTGTGCATTTTAACAGTCTGATATTTTTAGAGCACTGTGAGGATTCCATCTTGTAGGTCTCCAGGAAAAGAAAGTTGCCACCATGAGAGAAGTGCACACCATCTGGTAGGTATAACCAATCATTACAATACTTAATTTCAGGGTGACATATATCGTGCATCCCAGATATGCGCAGATATCCAGATATTTGTATGTTCAGCTTTCTTCATGTCCTGTCAAGCAGGTACATGTGGTGATCTGCTTGCCACACCCTACGCTCTGCAATATCTGAAAAAATGATCTTACAGGGAGGTAACATAGCCATAATAGAAGCAAGGTCCAATTTTGCTTCTGTCACTAGATCTACCCATCATTTGGTGCCCAAATCACTGCCTCCAAGCTGAATCAGCAGTATGTCCAACCGAGCTTGAGTGCTCAGAAGTCTGTGCATTGGTGGCATGAGATGCTCCCACCTCATAGCTCCCCTGCCAAACCACTTAAGAGCAATTTGGAAGCTGCAGGTCTTTGCCAAAATCACTCCTCTGAGCATACTCGGAAGCACATTGTACTATGCTGCTGATGATGATCCCCACAGTCCATTTGCTGTTTTCTGCCATTCTGAGGTTTTAAACTGAGAAGTGGACAGACAGCTTAAAAAAAAAAAAAAATCAGTGTTTGTCCTGCAGTGTCTATTCACTACTGAATATGAAACTGAGATTTCCCTGCCTACTTCAACATTGCTTTGGTGGGTTGTGCCAAAACACAGGGATAAAGAAAGTAATTGGTTAATGCTTTTTTCATGATAAAGCAATACAGTGGATGCATGCACTGTGTCTACAGTGAATGACTGAAGCTCCTGTCAATCAGAAATCTTGCAAGGTTTCTAGATGGGAAAATATTGCATTTTCATAGGCTAGTTTAAACAGTCACAAGTAAACAGACAGCTATGCTTGGTTGCCTTTTGTATTATCATACACATGCTACCTGCTTTCTGCCTCCATTTGCAGCTCTTTCTGTGCAAGTAAGTACTCACTTGACGCTCTGACTTTAAACAGTAATAACTCCTTTTCACAGCATAACAAGTTATTTATATTGCCATAGTCAAATAGAGCAGTCAAAAATGTTTTGTTTAATGCTATTTTTGTGCTAACAGTTTTAATAATACTAGAAGAATTGTATAGAAAATGTGCTGTACTTAAGAGTAAAGCAGGCTGCTCAGTGTTTTGTCTAAGATGGCTGCTACGTCTTTCTTCTCTACTCTTCTGCAGTTGTAACTGGTTGCTGGACATGGCCTGATCAATGTTATGTTCCATTTGTGTGAGCGTCTGTCACTCAAATACAAAGCAGTGTCTGATTGGCTTAGCCTTAAAGAGGGTGTTTTTTTAATATAATTATTCAACACTTTCATGCTCACAACACTATTAGACACTTTCGTGCGGACGACACTTTAGCGACACTACGTTCGACAGTGTCATGCTGATGACACCAAATTTTGTGACACTTTCGCAAATGTGAGCATGACATTGTCATATGTGCAGCTACTTTTGAAAATGTTGCGAAAAAAATACTGTAGATAGTTAAAATTGTGATAATACTTCATTTCATGCCATATTTAGATATATTTGCTCATATTATAACTAAACTTCTGTTCTGCGACATTAAAAGTATGTTGCCTTTTACTGGTGTTCTGCTGTGAGAAGCATTATGTGTGCAACGTTTTGTTAGTAATGCCATTTAATTATTGTAACATGACACATGAACAGTGTATGTGACTATGTAATGTTAGAACAAAAAGGTTTTTTTTGCACTATTCATTTTTCTGTGTTTTTTTACACAGGTGTCTGATACATACACCAAACATTGTCCCACAGTACTGTGAATTTCTAGAGAAGAAAGATGCCTTCTAAGGACAGATGCTGTTCTATGCAGAGATTAAACAGGTATCATAGTAGTACACTGTTGCTTAAGAATGGTCCAAAAACCACACGTGGTACATCAAGACATAAACTGAATCAGCATTCCACTCAAGGAGTGACTTCACAGATTGCACACTCCACAAAAACTACGTGCTTGCTCAACTGCAAGGCAAAAATGCAGAGCCCAGCATCAGTTGCAGAAATCTTTCAGATAGAAGACTAATGTTGCAAAGCAAGCATAAAGAAGCGTACCAAGCAGCTGCATAAAGGCATGGCTGCTGATGCTCATCTGAGGAAGCAAAAGTATTTCTGATCACTAGCTTCTACAGCTAAGATTGATAGACTTCTTGCTGCTGTGATGAGATGCGAGTGTAAAAAAATAAAGAGTCATCTGTGTTTAATGAAACTGTGTCTCAGAGTCCATACATTTGCTAATAGAGCACTATGTGTTCTGCAACGCTTGCTGCACAAGATGGCACATGTATTTGAGCAGTTCAGGAAAGTTGTGTATGTGATTAATAAGAGGCTACAACTCTATCCTGTCTTGAACCAACACAATTTCTGTGACGTTTTCAGAGGTAGCTGGTTGCACACACAGCAATCAGAGGCGTATTTCTGGGAGGAGTCATATTACTCACAGAAAAAGGACAGCTACTTCTGCATTGATGAGTCCGGTAAACTGTGTAATGTGCTGAGTGTGTATGGTGTTTGTGATGACACTACAATGGAGTCAGATGAGTCTGCGGCAACTGTTCAGTCTCGTGTCACTGTCTGTCATGGACATGTGATGTGACTTGCAACCGGAGGCAATCATTTGACAAAGTCGAGCACTTCAAACTGTTTGTCGTTACTGATCATAAAGACAGACAAACTATTTGAAACTATAGACCTTTGTGAGATCCATCCACATAGTGGACTTATGGGTAATTTGCGTGCATGCCTAAATAGTGGTGTTTGCGACAGTGTATTTCACCATATGCAGATGCTGGGAGTGCATCAATCAGGCATGCAAAACTTTGTGTATAGGGTTTATGAGGTGCGATGAGTTGTTGCGCAGTACACTTGTCTGAATGAGTTACTGCAGTCTGGTGACATGCATGGTGCTATGATATTTCTGAAACAGCTGCGACGTGTCAGCAGTGTAACAGATACTGTGATTGATCAGTCATCAATTGCTGATGGAAATTCTGTCTCTGTCTTAGAAACAGATATTCTCAACCAGTTTGGGAAATCCATTGCCAAATTTGAGTTGGCAAAGAGAGAAATTTGACTCTGTATGTGTGTCATGTGATTGGCTCTGTTACGAAAAACAACGGTCACAGTGAACCTGGAAACCTTGTCACCATACAATGACATGTGGTTTAGACTGTCAGCATTTATGATGTTAAAGTGTGACTTCCAGTTAGAACCAATCATTGTGATGTGCAAGCACTGTTTCTCCAAGGTGAAGGCTAACATTCTGCCACCAAGGTCACTGTTGAACAATATGAAGGCACATGTTACGCCAGCCGAGAATGCCACATTGAATATGTTTGAATGATTCTTATTCAGACCATGAAACCGTTTCAAACTATCATACATCTGAATACAAAAACACAGAATATTCCACAAATAGAACTCATTAGGTCTCTTAAGGGTTCCGTTATGTATCTGCCACTTCCTCTGCAGGAAAATGTGGCGTCTATCTCAAGTGAGAACAGTTTGGTGATTATTGTCAACGGTGTCCCAACAAAGTCAAAGGTCATTTGGCAGGATGTTGTCAATGTAGAAAAAGTGAAGCCCACTCTTACTTACTTGAAGAGCAACAATCCCTTTTACGCAGACCTTGATATTTATTGTATGAGTAGTGTGTGTGCTGAACACGATCAGTTGGATACCACAAAACTAATGATCGAGAAGGTCAATGTAGAGACAAATAATAGTGTGTATGAACAGCACACAATACACCCACTACATGGCAGAAATCCAGGGGATAACATTGATCTGTACCAAATGAAACAGGTGGAAGGTCAGCCTGTCAGCATTTGGGAGAAAACATTGGAAGCACATTGTTTTCCAGATTTATTCTCAAAAGGGTCAGGTGGACGCCTAAATGAAAGAGAAGTGCATGTGCAAGGTGCCGAGTACCACACTAGTCATGTGCTCAGTAAGGATGGCAAATTCTGATGCAACATACAGTACCTGTTCCATCTCCTCTGGGAGAGTGAGCTTAGCATACTGTCTGCATCTACTGCAAATACTATACGGCTCACAACTCCACTTGATGGAATCACTGCTGTTGAGTTTCTGCAGAAATTAAAGCAAAAGGATGAGAATGTGCCGGTCAATTTGTTTTCCATTCTGTCGAGTCTTCGTGGCACCAAAGAATACTGGTATCGCAGACCCTCTGAGGTGATGACTATGCTGTGAGAGTATAGCACAGCCACATAGTTTGTCACACTCAGCTGTGCAGAGTATACCTGGGAGGAGGTTACTGAACTCTTGAAGTCAGCAAATTGTAATGTAGAGGGCATTTCATTAATGACTCTGAGAAATGTGCTCACTTGACCCAGTGTCTGTGACTAGATATTTTCACAAGCAATTCCATTATTTTCTCACTTTCATTTTGTCAAAGGACAATCCAACCCTTGGTATTGTGGAGCATTACTTCTGGAGGATGGAATATCAGGTACAAGGCACTCCTCATATTCATATGTTACTGTGGATCAAGGAAGCCCCATGCATAGGTGAACATGAAGCATTAGAAGTGCTAGCATTCATTAAGCAATACATCACTTGCCGCATACCGGACAAGTGTGACAGTCCTACACTGTAGAAGTTGGTGCAGAAGTTCCAACACCATATTTGTGCAAAATACTGCCACTGGGTAGTGAAGAACAAATCTGACTGGTACTCAAGATGTCACTTCAGATCTCCCAGGCATGTCTGTCAGGATGGATGCATGAACAAACTGTTTTCAGCTACAGTATGTGACACCACTTGAAGGCAAAATTAACCAAGAGAGTATATATGAGTCACCCAGAGACGAGACTACTCTTCTGATTTGGCAAGCAAACATAGATGTTCAGTTTGTGGCTGACAACTCGGCTCTGATTCGGTACATCACTTCGTATATTACCAAACATGAATAGACTAGCTTGCAAGATCTTTGGGAAGATATTGCCAGTTCAAGCAAGTCACTGACATCTCAGTTGTAGTCTCTGGGATTGAAGACCCTATCACACAGAGAATGTGGTGCTTATGAGGCTGGCGATCGCTTGATTGGTACACATTTGTACAGCAAATCTGATGCTGTGCGCTTTCTCAGTGTAAACTACAAAGAGAAATGCAAACATGTACTTATTCCTCACGCTGAGATTGAGAAACTGACTATCAAGAGACCCTCTTCAAGACATATCTTGAAGAATAGCCTCATTGACACGTACTACCCCAGTAGACACGAAGACATGGATCAAATGTGTTTATTTGAGGTGGCTAAATGGTACGACTACAAGACAGATGTCTCACCCAACTGCACATGTGGCATTTATAATGTCAAAGGACTGAACAGCTGTCTCTTAAAGAGACATAAGCCTTGGCTCACTGACCTCTGCAAATTATATCTAGGCACATCTGAGAGCAGAGAGCATTGCTATTTTGCTCTGCTATTTTTATTTAAACCCTGAAGGAATGAGTGACATGTTTGTGAACAAAACAAATAGAGTTACAAAATTAAAATATATCCACAGTTGTGAGCCCCTGCACTTAAAGTGTACAGCTAAAGGAGGGCTAAAGATTTAAAAGCTCTTGCATATGTTTCTTGAAAGCAATTTAAGAAAATACAAGAAGTTAATAAAGTAATGGGATTCAGGTCTCATGAACTGGCAAGAGAAAGGAGATAAGGAGAACGCCCTTCTACTCTTCCCCTTGCCATCTCAGAGATGCCGGGGGAACAAAACTATGCAGAATAAAAAAACAGTTGTACCTGTTACTGTGGAGCTGCATCAGAGGAACTACTATAGGGATGGCAGCCCACAATCAGAATGCTTTTATACAAAATGGTGGCTGTTGAGGCCTGCAAAGTAGGAGGAGCCTCACCCTTTAATGAGTTCTCTCAGGATAAAAAAATATATTTTTGGGTGCTTAACAACCTATTATGTTTAACATGATATGTGGAATATAAAGGTCAGTCATTCTTGCTGTACTATGAATGTTATCGGATATCAAGGATGTTTAGTGAAGGTGAGTATTAGGGAAAAAAAGGTTTAATTGTCCAGTCACATGACTAAGATATAAAAACTTCCACTAGAGACAGAAATTGTAGATAGGGTGTCAGTGGAGAGCTGACTGTGCGAGGTGCAAGATCGCTGATGCAAGAGCGTGTCTTTGCAAACTGAATGGTGCTGTGTGTGTGCCATTGGGCACAACAGTGACTTTTGACTTGAAAACTGCTGAACTAACTAATAATTTCTTCAATTCTGTTCAACTACTGATCATTTTATGAAAGAAAAATAAAATGATAAATGCCACCTGGCATTTTTATTAACTTTAGCTGTGGTCTGCTGGAATGAGTTATCCTGAAATCCCAACCCCGCTACACATCTGTGCCCAAGTTTTCGCTGAAGAACACACTGGGGTACTCCCACCCATGCTACAGGAGGCCACTATCACAGTCTTACTAAAAAAAAAAGTAATATACCTGACAGCAGTCGGTAGTTATATACTCATATCCTTGAAGAGCAGCTCATGCCTTAAGGAGAACTTTAACGAAACATAATATTGAGACACTGGCCAGCCTGTATGTCACATTAGTTCTGTATTTCTCCTGCCAATTTTTTTTTTTTTTTACTTTGTTTATTTGCATGAAAACAGGATATTTGCTCCTGACAAGTTTATCTGTTCCTGTGGCTTTCTTCCAACCCGAGGTCATAATACACTGCCTGCGACATTACAGTCATGTCCATGGCAAAAGATTGTGATGTCACAACACAGTATTATGACTTGAAGTAGAGTAAGCTATACAGGCAGATGAACTCCAAGGGATAAAGATCATGTG